>APFE030047383.1:0-11260 GCA_000404065.3 Pinus taeda | reverse complement strand
TCGTCCTCGATCATAGGTTGAAAAACACCTTATGATTGGCAAAAATGATAAGTACAAAAAAGAAAAAATGTCATATGTGACTACAATAGGCGATCATCCCGTCACTGGTGATGATCTCGATACGAAACCACTGCACGGGCCACCTTACAAAGGAACCTCCTAAAAGGTCCTGGGACTCCAATCACATAGCGCTAAAGTCGATGAGGGATGTCATCTATGCTGGTCTCGTGCATGTCCCCTGTCAGGCGCTCTAAATTGCTCTCCAACTCGGCCAAGGTCTCTGCTGATTCGTCCTGTGGGGCTGGAGCCGGTGCAACTGGTTGTTTCCTCTCGTAAGGCTGGAGAGCGGTTGGTCACCGTGAACCCACATCTGCATTTGAAACTTTTTACTATCAGTTTTGGGACGATATAACAACAACAAAAAGTTAAATTAGGAAAAATGTTGAAAATGATTTTACCTGCATCATCCCATTGCTCTCCTGGCGGAAGAGCCATGTCTGGGTCTCCATGAAAATCAACCCCAGCATAAGGAAAGTCCTGAATAGCAAAAACCTGGTTTTCCAACCATTGGAAATACTCAGGTTTGAACCGAACGACCTTGGTCCCCTCATCAGGATGACGGGCCATAACTGCAACCCATCGCATCAGTTTGGGCTCTCGAGGAAGCCCAACTCCAACAGTAAGGTGTTGTGGGATCAGCATCAGAACCCTCTCCAGACCAAAACTCACAACTATAGCACCATAACCAAAGGTCTTTAACTGTTCATTTTTGGCCCTGGTCAGTTGGCCCTTCACATTAGCCAACACAACATCGCACCAGTTGAAAATGGTGCCTAGAAAGCAATCAACTACCATCTGCATTTGGGATCCGGTGGCAATGTGTAGCGCTGCACTGTCACAAAGTCTGGTAACTATGAATGCAATAACCATGATTTCAGGAATGGATATGGTTTTGATATCTATCCCTTTGTCCTGGTTCTGGACATTGCAAAACTCTAGGCGGAGGCTCTCGACAGACTGGCCACCTGCCCTGGGCCTAAATAGAGTCAAGTGTTCACCCCTCCTGGGCAAACCAGTCAAGAAGTATATATCATCTGGCTCCATTTCGAGCTGGTGTCCACCAATAAAGAAGCACTGGTCCTGTATACTCCATCTATCAACCAGCCACTGCAAAAAGTCCACCTGGGCCCTCATGCCAGGTATGGCCCAGAACTTGTACAAGCCACATGCCTTCAATGCATCGATCGAAGGTTGATGATTCATCGCGGCGAGGTCCACATCCTCGTGCTCCCATTCTCGCCAATCAAGTATGATGTTTATCCTACAATCAAGTAAAAAAGGCGAAATAGAATATGCAAAATTGATTTCATTGGGTATTTTTTGAGTAAGTTAGGTTTTTATAAACCTATGCGCGGGGTACGCACCCCCTTGTTAGGGACAGTGCATGGGGTCTGCACCTTGCCTTCACGGCAGGTGCGTACCCCCGACTTTTTTCCCATTGCAAAAAAGTCGGGGTACGTAGGTCCCCTGTGGTAAACCTGCGGGCCCCCGCACACGGGTTTTCAAACCTAAAAACCTCCTAAAAACAAAAATTAAACCCTAAAAAACAATTTCAAATGGACAAAAATGAAGAGTAGGATGATGTGGATTACCTAGAGGAGACGACGTTCGATTCTGACGGACGGATTTTCCGCAATCTTCACGGGAAGTTTCTGGTCAAAAGCCCTTTTTTCTCACCCAAATCTCAAATGGTAAAAATGAATGGTAAAAAGTCCTTTTTACAAGTTTTTTGGGTAAATAAATTCTAAATTTGTTTATGTTTCACTTTAAAAAGGTGTTTTTTGCGACATTTTCACCTATTATTAAACATGTATGAGTAATGTTTGAGTTTTTGTTCAGGATAACGGATTTTTAGGCGAAATCAATCATTTTCAACAAAAAACCATTAGAGTCACCTTTAAGCTCTTTTCTGACTCCTAAAACATGAAAAGATTGCCGAGTTTTTCTTTTTAAGCTCGTTAAAACGGAACTGAAAAGAAGGTCCTCTTACAGCCCTTTTCTGACCGTAAAAACACGAAAAGATTGCCGGGTTTTTGTCGTTTCAAATTCGATATTGGTCATAAAACGATGTGTCGTTGATCACTTTTTTACTTTTTTGGATTAGAGGCACTAATTACGAAAAGTACTCCTTGATCGTAAAAGATCAAGCGGTTCTCTCAAGTATTATTTTATACTTTTTCGGGCTTGGGAGACACAAATTTACGAAAAAGTCAATCCTGGAGTCTTCTTAAGTTTTTTCAGACTCCCTAAAAATGAAAAACGCCGAATTTCTCCTATACTGGACTCGTTGAATTTCGACAGTAAAGGACCTGTTCAAGTACAAACATGAACGAACCACTCCTTCTTAGGGTTCGAATTTAAACTAAGTTGGACTCATCCGAAGGATGAGCTTATAATGAAGAATGTGTTATCCTCCTCAAGTTTGTAAAAAATAAAGAGGTACTTGCCAGAAATGGTGGGGGAAAAGAGAGACAAATGAACTTGTTTGTCATACTTTGTAACCACTCTTGAATGCGACACTTTCATTCACCCGGGTTGGGAAATCCTTTGCCTAACAGTTGATCAAACCACATTGAAAGTCTTCAGCCGGTTTTTGGGTAGTAACTTTGGGTCAATCATCACCAAACCATCTGTTGTGTCATTACGTGTTCAAGAGGTTAGTGCGAATAAGCCATTCATCTGCAAAAATATTTGTCATCCATCTTGACCATCCCTGAGTCAGTCCTTGCAACTAAATTTCTTCAAACTTGATCTATGATTTCATGTTGTGGGCTTGCCTACGACGGATCACTTTCTATTGACTTCAGCTCTTTATCTAGAAAGATGATTTGGAAATCGCCAGTACCTTGGGATTTGCATGCCTCAATGGCAGGTTTCTCGTATTCAACAATAGGTTGCATCATTGACCTTCGATTGAAGGATTTCGTGACATGTTCGACATCGACACATCTAATCACATCTCATGGATTGTACTGAGTACTTTGAGAGCCATTGTCATTATTGGTGGTTTCTCTCACACTTGTTAACAATTTACATCATTGACTGGTAATCAAGTGGTTTCTACCATGTTCGACTTTGACACATTCATTCGCATGGATAGAATCGTACTATTTCGAGGAGAAGAAATGAAGACCCTGGATCTAGTTTCCACCATCCAGGCTGCGAGGAATTTTGTATTCATTATGTTGTAGACTATTCATAAACAGATGGTTGCGTCCATACTGTGTCTACATGTGTCTATACTTATGATGTATTACAAGATCATTCCTATATCAGAGCAGTAGTTAGTTTTCTATTTAGTTTTGATCTGAGTATGGGAATGCCTACCTCAACGATGATATGATCTCATATATATATTTTTCACTTGAATGTTTTTACAAGTTCCAACCGGGATCTCCGCAAGATAATCCTCGAAATGATAAAGTACTTCACTCTTCTTAAATGATAAATGAAATCCTCATCTACTACAGACTTCGCACTTTAGGAGGCAATCTGTTACACAAAAATATCGTCACCATGATTATTTTCAGTCAATATGAGTCTATCATCACTTATACTAGCCTCCTAAGCAAGTCTCAAACCTTAGCTCTTCATGTCAAGCTTTGCAAATGAGAGAAAGAAATTGAAAATCAATACTACTCTGGTTCCGCACTTTCTCCTACTTTTACCTGCGGACCCACACCCTTTGTTCATATTACCTGCGTACCTGCACGCTCTGTTTGTAAAGGGGTGGGTGCATACCCTTGTAAAAGTAAAAAAGGCGCAAGTTTATCCTAAAAAACTCACTTTTGGGTTAATTCTAGATGTTTCTAGAAAGATTTTGATGTGGATTGTTCGCTCCAAGGTGGTTCATGCATCCCAAAAGAGAACGAGCTAATCCCTTGATAGGAGGAGCTATCCCTTTGAAGGAGGACTTTATCCCTTTGAAGGAGGACCTAGTAACTTCCCTCCATTGCACTATAAATTAAGGCATTGGGTCAGTTCCTGGAGAGGTTAGAAGCTGAACATTTTGAGGGTAAATGTTGATGGAATTAGGACTTCCTAGTTAAACTTGAGAGGAGAGATTACATACCTTTTGGTTTCATTGGGAAGTGAGTGAAACTTGTCAAAGTAGAGGAGACTTCTTGTCGGACCCTGGGAGGAGCTTTTTTTTTTCCGGAGAAAAATGCTAAAACTTTTTATTAAGGAAATATAAAAAGTTTTACAAGTCATCTTTGCATCTTCAGCCCAACCGAGGGCATCAAAATAGTTAAAGACATACCCCAAAAAACAAGTTGGGGATCTAACAAAAATTTCCCAATGCATCCTATATCAAAACATGTTTGAGGGACGCGGCACATCAACTGGGCCTGTCAGCTGATGAGAAAAAACAGTCCAAAGGAATGCGGAGAGAGATCCGCCATAGTTTCCAGTACATATGCAAAGTATAGACGATGAAGCCTCCTTACAGGAAGGATAAACAACCTCTTACATAAGAACTGAAAGTATATAACCAGCCAGATGTAAATAACATAATTTAAAAAACTGCTCGTCCACTGTCAGACAAGGAGATATTCATATGCAAAAGACAGATCACCCCGAGAGTTAAGAGTGAGAACCTGTAAAAGTAAAAGCGGTATGATCTGTGGGCAAAAAATATGTGCCTCGAAAGAACTCCACAAACCTGTAGGCACAAAAAATTTGTGGAGAGAGATATTATGTTGAAGAACTATGCTGGCGGAGCAAAAGGAGGAAGCTGTGAGTGGAAAGACTGTCCCTGTCGCAGTTCCTCTATGGACCAGCTGCCCAAAACTTATTGTAAGCCTGTTTTAGAAAGCTCATCTGCTGAAGAGTTTTTGTCCCTGTAAATATGACATATAGAGATAGAATTAAAATGAGATTTTAATGACAATATATCATCTAAGGTAGTCTTCAGGATCTGGTTTTGGCAAATTGCTTTCCCGTTTACCCATTTGATAACATTCATGGAATCTCCAAATATTTGAATGCTCAGTATATTCATTTGAAGAGACCAACACATTAAAAGGCGTAATGCAACCAGTTCAGCGTAGTTGTTTGTTCCCTGACCCAGCCCTACAGCTGCTTTGAAAGAATGATCTCGGTTTAGATGTAAGCAGATACTTGCCCCAGCCCTGTTCTGTTGTGATGCCCCATCGAAGAAGGCCCAAGGGGAATTTTCATTTATGATCAGGGGAATGTCACGATTAGATGTATTTTTTGACTCAGGAGGAGGAAAGGAGGAGTATATTGCTGCACAATTTGTAGCCACAGATGTAGAAGAGAAAGACTGATCTTGAAATAAACATTTGTTCCTGGTCAACCACAGACCCCAGAAAAAAATGGGGAGGAGGTTCCGAAGATTGCCATCTAGGTGGTTGTTCCACCAATTCCTCCAAACTTCATCCAGCGAAACTGGTGCCCAATGAGCTCTAATTTTTAACATGTTTATAAGTTCCCCCCAGATGCTTAGAGAGACAGTGCATGTAATGAAAAGGTGATTTATTGTTTCAATATCCGCCTTGCAGAGAGGACATCTCCCAGGGCCAACGAAAAATCTGTTCTGTAGGATATCCCATGTTGGGATTTTTCCTTTTAAAATACACCAGAGGAACACCCTAGATTTTAGGAGACATTTGAGCTTCCACAAATTTTGTGACCACCACTCTGGCTCAGCCCACCCTTTCTTTTCCATGAGAAAACCATATCCATCTTTTGGGGTATAAACACCTATTTTGCCATGCACCCACAACAGCATATCAGGATCAGTT
Source organism: Pinus taeda (assembly GCA_000404065.3). Taxonomy (NCBI): domain Eukaryota; kingdom Viridiplantae; phylum Streptophyta; class Pinopsida; order Pinales; family Pinaceae; genus Pinus; species Pinus taeda. Next base: position 5,432 of record APFE030047383.1, on the reverse strand, counting down.
TTTATCCTTACATTTGATCTGTGGAGTTCATCAATGAAAGAGGACCATTCATTATGCCATCTGATGTTAAGACCCATGTCCATAGCATTCTTCCATGCCTGACCCCATAAAGTGGATTGTCCCACTTTCTCCACTTGATTTAGAGTATAAAAACCTTTGCTGTCTAAGTGCCTCAAGAGGCCAGGGGATAGTGCATAAGCTTGATTGCAACCAACCCATGGATCCCTGCCAATTCGAACATTCTTCCCATCGCCAACTTCCCAGGCCAGGCCTTGTTCAATCCCAAAGAAAGCCTCCACTGTAGCCTTCCAGATAACGGATGAGTATTTCGTTTTCTTGTTTTGACTGCGAATCCAATCTTCCAGGGGCAAAGGGTCGATGTATTTTCGCTTAATCACCCTTGTCCATAGGTTCTCTACAGTAATAAGTCTCCATCTTGACTTGGCAGCCAAGGATAGGCTAAACTCAGGAAGCCGTTTTATTCCCCAACTGCCCCATTCTTTTGGCCTAGCAATCTTGTCCCATGCCACCCATGGAAGAACTGAACTCTCATTTGAGCCAGCCCATAAGAATCTGCTACACAACCTTCTAATTTTCTCCAGGATGCCCTTGGGGATCCAAGTGAGGGCAGCCCAATAGACCGGGATAGCTAAAAGAACAGATTTTAGTAATGTCATTCTTCCTGCTCTTGAAAGCCATCGGAAACTCCAGTGGGAAATTCTTGCTTTGATCTTTGCAATTAACCAGTGCCAGTCCTCTTTTTTGTATGCATCCGGTTTTAGCCAAAAACCCAAGTATTTAAAGGAGGAGTCCAAAGGCTAAAAATGGAAAGGGAAGAGATTTTTCATTGAGGAGCATTCTCTCCTATTGAACCCAACCACACAAACTTGGGATTTCCCAGAATTTATTAGCATACCAGTAGCTTTCATAAATAGTTCAAAAATGCTTTTAAGCTCCTTTAATTCATTATGAGAGCCATTGGAAAAAATCAAAATATCATCAACGAATAGCAAGTGAGAAATATAAAGGTTGAAAGCAACCTCTATACCTTTGATCTTGTTTTTTCTTCTAGCTTTGTGAATCAACCTGCTAAGACCTTCTGCCACCAACAAGAAGAGGAGAGGAGATAGTGGACAGCCTTGTCTGAGGCCTCTTTGACTTTTGAAAAAATGGGATGCGGCCCCATTGATCAGAACCGCAAAGCTGACGTTAGAAATACAGCCCATGATCCAACTTATGAATGTATAATTAAAACCCAAATGAGTGAGCAAAAGTCTGAGGTACAACCAGTTTATTGATCATATGCCTTGGATAGATCAATTTTTAAGATCACCCCTTTTTTCTTCTTTTGCTTGACACTATGAATGACCTCTTGAGCCACCCCAATAGCCTCGTGAATTTGCCTGCCATCCAGGAATCCGAATTGTTCCATTGAGATATTTCTGGACAGAATAGGAACAAGTCTGATCGCTATCACCTTTGCAATAATTTTATAAATGCAATTGCAAAGAGAAATAGGCCTAAAATCTTCAAAGGACGTCGGGTCATCTTTCTTTGGAATAAGAGTGATAAATGTTGAATTAAAAGGTTTATAAATTTCTCCTTTCCTCCTTGACTCTTCCACAACTTCAGTGATATCGGGTCCAATTAAATCGAAGAAATGAAGGAAGAGTTCGATAGTCCATCCATCAGGACCAGGACTTTTCTCCTTTCCCATTGCTTTCATTGCAGCCTCAACTTCTTCCTTGGAAACTGAACCTGCTATATCTTCGGCTTCATCCCCCTCAATGAATCTTGGGAAGCAATGAGTTGTCCGCATAGCTTCCACAATGGTAGCCTCTCCAGGGTCCGAGAAAATTTTCTGAAAATGTCTCAGGCCCAAACTCGAGAGATCTGAGAACGTATTAACCACCTTGCCTTCTTCATCCTTTAGGCTCCAAATAGTATTTGCCGATTTTCTTCCTTTAGCATAATTGTGGAAAAAACTTGTATTTTCATCTCCTACTTTGAGCCAAATAGCTCTGCTTTTTAATCTCCATTCCTCTTCCTTTTCCAAAAGGATCTTGTTTTGTGCTTTTTCTAAAGATAGTATGCGGTCTTTTGTAGACTGAGAAGAATACCCATCCAACTCCACGCTTTCTAGAGACTTCAAATCCTCACTGATTTTAGTCAATGCTTCATTTTGTTTTATCTTTCTTTCTTTTGCCCAAGACTTGGTCGCTGACTTAAGGCGTTTCAGATTTTCCATGAATTGGAAGCTCTTACTTTCAGTAGCATTCCTGTCAGCGCGAATCCAAGTAGATTTGAAAAGGTTATTAAAAGAGGGTTCTTGCAGCCATGAGGAGTTAAATTTAAAAGGGGCAGGGGGCTTAGGAGGGGGAAATGATAAGTCCAAAAAAATCGGAAAATGGTTAGAATTTCCAACCTCCTCAACCCAATGCCGAAACAATGGCACTCTTTTGATGAGACCCTCTGAGATCAGAAAGCGATCCAGCCTTTTAGCAATCCTATCCTCCCCAATTCTCCTATTCCTCCAAGTAGGCTTTAGATTAATCGGGGATGGATCAATAAAATTATGGTCAGAAAGGCTTTGGTAAAAAAAGTCAGACAACCGGTCCTCCCTGGCTGAGGGTCCCCAGGCTTCCGCTCTGCCCAAGGAAAAGTTTAAATCACCACCCACCACCATCAGGGGCGATTTCATCAAAGATTTGGCAAACAAATCCAACCAGAAAACCTCACTTCCTTGACATGGGCCATAAATATTTACAATTTGGAAGGAAAAAGGAAAGTTTGGTGAAATTATTTCCATTCCCATAACATTTCTCAGACCCCACAGATTTAAACATTTAATCCTGCCCTCTCTGTAGCCAATGGCGAGGCCTCCTGAATGGCCAGAAGAGTCTATAGCATGAAAGAACCAACCAGGCATCAAAGATTTCAGACATGTTTCTACCTCGGAGCCTTTTCCCAAAGTCTCTTGAAGGAAAATGATGTCAGAGTTTGATTTTTGAAGCCACTCTTTTAGCGCCAGTTTTTTAGGTTTACTAGCCAAACCTCGGCAATTCCAGGAAGACATAATCATTTTTTAACAGGTTCGGGGGTCTGCACTGCTCTAAGTACCCCTGGAATTGAAAATTGCTTCCCATCCACCACGTCTATTTTTGCTTTAAGTTTTGCTTTTGATAGTTTGGATTTTCTGCCTCGTTTTCCCCTCTGAGGACCTTGAGAGGGATAAAGGCCAAGACCACTACAAGCCTCGGTCTGATCATGCTTAAACCCCATCGACCTAAGGTTATATGGGCATGGAACATATTGAGCCGGGGGCGTGAGAGGAGGCCATGTTTGTGCACATTTGAGGTCAGGAAACGGGAGCTCCCCTGAAAGGGACTCAGGGTCATAGGGAGATGCTTCAGAGACTACCCCGCCCGACTGGTTTGCAAGAGGAGGAAATGATGATGTTTGAATATCATGCGAAAGTAAAATGGAATGATCGAGATCCTGTGATGAGAGATTGTGAGGAATCGAGCACTTACCCGTGGCCTCTTCGCTGGGCAGTGGTTGTGCGGGCGGTATGATCTGTTCGGCCTCCACCTCAGCATCCACCGACTGCAGCTCTACCACATGTGAATCTATAGGGTTCTGATGGTCGGCAACTGCTTCCTCGGACCGAGCACCCCCAACGGCCTGCTCCATTCCGTTCTGCGGCATCGGAGCTTCCTTTTCCTGAGAATCGTGGTGCTGAATGTTTCTTGGTTCTCTGTAAAATGCCATTCTTCTAAAGCACCTTCGCCTTCTAAGCAGTGGACAGTGGTTTGCAAGATGACCATAGTCATGACAGATATGACATCGAAACGACAAATGCTCATAATCAAGAATTTGCTCGAATACATAATCCTTATATTGGAGAGGAATTGATTTGGGCAAACCTTTGCTCAGATCAAGGTTTGTCAAGATGCGTGAAGTACCCATAACCTTTGTCTCTTTAAATGACATATCCGCCTCCAGGAATGAACCTAGGGTGTTCCCGATTGATTGGAAGACCGCCTCTGTCCAGAGGAAAAAAGGGAGGCCCGGCGCCCTCACCCAAACAGGGAACACTTCGGTACTTTCCTTGATGGCATCAAACATTGGAGTCCATCGCTTTAACAGGACTGGTATCTTCCCAATAAACCAGTTTTTGCCCAAAACCCAATCCGCTGCTGCCTTCTCTTCGAACCTTAACATGAACCAGCCTTTAACCAGGCTCCGAGCTTCAAAACGTAAGGGACTCTCGTTATTAAACCGTTCTTCCCCCCAAGACTGGAGATCCGCTGGTGTAATTTTCTTTCCCCTGGCCCTGCCAACAATGGTGCAATCAGCCACCTCTAAAGTTTCCTATATCAAAACTTCCATGCCTAACACCAGATTTTTCCTCAGTTCAAAAGTCCCTATCTGCTTTGGTGTTTTCCTCTTGCCACTTATTATCTTCGGATCCTCATCAGAAGTTCCAATGACCCCAGGGGAATCTGACCAGACAAAACCCTCTTTGGAAGCTCCCACAGGAGATGCAATCCTCGAATGGGGCTGCTGAAAGTTAGACGGACCACCTGCGTGAAAACCTGGAGCACTTTTTCCACTGGAGAGGTCCTCACCGGTTCTCGGACCTCCTTCCCCAGCGCGCAAAAACTCCTCGCTATCCCCAGGAAGAGAAACCCTAGTGGCACTAGTATCTTTTAGAAGTGAAACCCTAGTGAGAGGGGGAACACCACCATCCAAGAAGCCTTGGCAAGAACCAGAAAGTTGACCAAGGGTTTCTGAAACCCCAAATCCGGCAGAAGATGGGCTCCAGGTTACCACTGTTTTGCCCTTGTGGCCCGCCGCTATGAAGCCTGATTCCGACCCTTTCGCTGCTACATTCTCAGAAGCTCGGACTTGCACATCCTGCTCATGGACCTGGACATTTTCAGAAGCTGTTACCTCACCTTGATGCAGAAATGGAGGAAAAACCGCCGATTGTTGAAGAACCGACTCTGCCAATTTTTGAACACCGAAAAAATGCTCCACATTTTGCGCTGATGTGTCCTTACCCCACATGGACAGGATATCTTCAAGAGCCGGGTCTAAATCCACCAGCTCCTCCGGGTTAACCATGGTTAATAAGCCGCAAGGATAAACAAACCGACACCCGTAAGAGACAAATCCTATGCCCAAGACTGTGGAAAAACGAACCCTAAGTTGAAAGGAACCCGATATACCCGCGACGGAGGAAAACGATAAACAAAAGGGCAAGAAAACTGTTCAGAAAAAACTTTCAGCTTGACCTGAAAATACCTCCAACTGTCCACCTGTGCCCGTCAGGAAGACTCCCCGAAAAACAGCTTCTGTTCACCTGATTTTGCTGCTGTCGATGTTATCATTACCTGGAACCTGTGCAGGGAACCTCCGGAAAACCC
>APFE030047382.1:0-10300 GCA_000404065.3 Pinus taeda | reverse complement strand
ATGAATAGAACCAAAACCACATACATTCTGAACCTTTGAGACACAAGATGAATCTTGGGAAGAAACAATATGCTTTCTATTACTGTGAAGAAAACTTTACATAGACCAATTATGAAAACTCTGTCTTTTTGATAAAAATCTCCAACCCTTTTTACATCAGAGTTTTTCCTATATATAAGAAAACAAAGCTAGACTACCTTGAGTATCCTCCTCCAGCATGAGGGGAGCTCGATATCCTATCATTAATTACCTTATCTATATCTAAACAAACTTATTAAATACAAAGGTATTGTGCTGTAAATACACAGAGTCCTAATCATATTGAAACTCTAATTCTATCTCCTCGTGTGCATGATTCCTTCTTGAGCTTTGACACCTGTATCCTTTCTATAGTGGCTGAGAAGGCATGGGATGAGCAATTAATGTTCCATGTTTGCTTTGGATGCTGAAGACTTTGATCCGCTCCCTGTTGGCTGAAAATATCCCTAAACTTTCGGTTCTGGTTCCCCATCACCGAGTATGCAGCAATAGGTACTTTAAGTCTTTGATAACCCAAGAATATATAACGCTGCCATGTTGCTGATGTGGTGTAGGCTGGATTGACGGACAAGTGTCTCTCTTTCAAAAACTCCCGCTCATAATAACAAACTGCTCTGTCTGCGTTAAAAAACATCATCTACAGCAGTTTCGTAGCGCGCTACGAAACTGCTGTTTTATTTAAAACAATTTGCCTTTTGTCCCGAGATCTTTTATAATTAATCACCCTCTGCAAGCAGCTCCTTAGGAGTGAGACCATACAAATGGGAAAGATGTGACTTAACCATGATTGGAAGTCTTCCAACTAGCAATTTTAGCATCTACTTCTTCTTCAACACCCAACAATTCTATAACGCCCGTTTCCATAAGATATTTGAAAAGCTTGCTGCTTTTCTTAGATTTCTCAAGATGCTGTTTAGATATGCAGAGCCTTTTGATTTTTAACAATAAAAAGAGGCTTCATAAGCCTTCCAGAATCTGAGAAAATCCGGATCTCATTTTGTCTGTCATCCTACCACTTGGCAATACAGCACTTCGACCGTGCTGAACAGGAGATTTCAACACATTGTCTACCTGTAGTGGAATAGTTCTCAAGCCTTCAGAAGCACAGGAAATAATAATGACAAAATTTTACTCACTTGGAATATAACTCAAACACATTATGTTGGTTCATGTAATGACTGTGAGTTTTTCACTTCCAGTATACTCCTTAAGCTTTGATATTGACAAAGCAACATCAATTAAAGGTTTCAATGCTGTTTGTGCATCCACTTCATGTTTAGAAACATCTGGCTCATATTGTTCCACATAAAGTCTAATTGTCCCGCCAGCTGATCTACACTATACATAATAGTTACCAACTCCTTAGCATGCGTTAAGTTGGGGTTTGAATGTCCATTCCCAAAATCCTCTAAAGGAATTCCATTGGATATAGAATCTGCATTTGCTCCAAGTTGATCCACAAAGATAGGCTTGGCATAGGCACCAGTTATGGCATGCATAGCATCGAATTTGAACCTGAAATCTGGCCGTGTTATGAAGGTCTTTATAAGTTCAGAATCAAAGACACTCTGTAGTAGCTCCCTATAATCAGAAACAGGATCAACAACTTATACAGTAAAACTGCCGAAGTTGGTAACTCCCAATCTAGATACATCCACATCTGAAATGTTTGCCAAGGTCGTGTTTTGAGAGAACGAAAAGAGAACCAGATAACAGTAACATTGAGCCTGAGAAGCATAGCAAGTCGAGACCAGAGTTAATCGGAACTTTTTTACTCTTTTCAAACATTCCCACCAGAAGTACCATTACTATGACATGGCCCAGCTTCGTTTTTAGTTCATCAAGAGATTGTATCTCCAACCACTTTGGTCGTTCCTGAAGTCTGAAAAGGCCAAATAGGTTTGAAACACATACTGTGGCCCTTGAAGTCTGTTGAGTAGAATTTCTATCTGGGATTTCAAGACTATTTACAAAAAATTCATACAAACCATTCCAAAGATAAGCATGACCGTGCCCATTAGATATACATCAACAGCTTCTACAAGCAGCAAAATTACTTTCCCATATCCATGATGATAAATGTATAACTGAAAGTACTCCTTGAAGGAATCAAGCACAATGCACATCCCTCAAGGCAGCATAGCGTTGAGCCTGCGAGTGAACCTTAAAATTCTCGTGCCTCGATCCACTATTTACAAATCCCTGGTATGTACCGCTAATAAAGTAAAAGGGGCCAGAATGGCGAAGCTTGATGACTGTATTTCCATCATCATAATATGCTATAGGATTCGAAGTATTGCAGGTTTCATAAGCTGCCTGTGTCACAAGAAGCACTGAATCCTCCTGCTTCTTGTACTTGAAATAGAGATCATCATCAACATGAAACCTGTTTCGTTGAGCCCACTGATTATAGGTTTTGGTTTCATTTCCAGTAGGCACAATCCAGCCTCTAGGGCCCCAAACTCTGAACTGATATGATGCCAAGCACATCTGCACACATATTGCAAAACAGAATGCCAACCATATGTGCGGGGATTTTATATTAGAACTCATTTTTAACTCGATGAGAAACCTCGATTGGATTTCTGACAAGAAAGTCAAGGAAAAAGAGAAGTGGATAGCAGAGCAAGCTCTCTGAAACTGAAAGAATGGAGCAAATAACCATGTCATCACCAACCGACAGGAGACATCATTTGGGCATATCCTTGGAAGTATCCACTCGTATTGACGCTAAAAATTAGAACGACTCTTTCTGAATTATGGAAAGCTTCCTTTAAAATGGGCTCGTTCATCACTTGAGTTGCCCAAATTCCCTTTTCAATTGACATTTGTATATTACGATGGTTCAGACTCTTAATTATGAAGTATCTTGTTGAATGCAACCTTCCCTCTGCTGAAGAAGCGCCATTGATCATTATGTTATTAGATAAATACTTAACTCTCCATTGATCAATTATTTGGGGATGTTCGCCACATTTCCTATGGTTTGCACTTCCATATGTAGAAGATCTTCCTCGGGCAGATAATCAACCCGATGCCTTGAATTCCTACCAGCTCGAGATCGCTCTTTATTTACATCTGTTCCTGAATTCAACAACCCAACGATATTCTTTTGGAGCAGATTGCAACAGCTGTAGCTTCTTTTTGCCTTTTCTCTTAGGGTCGGTTTAATTTAATTTCCACCGTTTTTCCATCAAGGACGTGCTTGTCATCTATAACCTTATCCACGACAGACGTGGCAGCATAAGTCACAAACCCAAATCCCACAATGGCAGCATGGATTTTTGAACTTCTCTCGAAACTGACCACAGACAGAGTACGCAGATCTATTATCATTTTCCCTAAAGCACAGCCCATGCAGAGCTTGTGGGAACGTGGATTGCGCAATTCTAATTTCAGTTTTCCTTCCCCAAACCATAGTCACAAATAGAAACAGCCAGTCATTGGTAAATTCATCCCCTAAATTAAAGGAGTTATTGAAGCCATTGTACACATACCTGTTCATCTGATACCTTTATCTCTCATGTCATACTATAGCAAATGCGCAGTTACGATTTCTCTTCCCTTAATTGCTGATTGAAAATTTAACACTGCTTGAACTCCATCATCCAACTAAAACAATGATTGGGGAGGTGGTGCTGCAACCACCAATTTTAAAACATCCCTCCTGGAACCATGCATATCCCACATTGATACATGATGAGTAATTGCTTGGAATTGAAATTGAACTCCTGTAGGATTGACATCGCTTTGCCACCTGATACAGACTGATCTCCATTCACTAAGCAATTCATAACTAACTGGATGGATGATCTTGGAGAGCTCATGCTAGTCTCCTCCACACTCATACGTGATGCTTAATGACCTTATGGTCTGCTTGATCTTTCTTGGCCTGATGTGCCTGCTCAGATTCAGAAAAGGATTTGCTGTCATATCCGCCAAGCATAATTCTGGGTGGAAAGGAAGCTAGAACCATGGTCAGTTACCAAAAGTTCTGGCAAATCCAAATTTTTTGAATATTTAATATACTATTTTTCTTCAAGCTACATTCACAGAAACATTCTTGGGACATACAGACTCTCAGCAGTGCATTGCATTTGGAAGGAGACAAGTCAACGCACATCTGTCAGCTGGAAAGAGGCAAAACTCCATTTACTAAGCAATTCATAACTAACTGGATGGATGATCTTGGAGAGCTCATGCTAGTCTCCTCCACACTCATACGTGATGCTTAATGACCTTATGGTATGCTTGATCTTTCTTGGCCTGATGTGCCTGCTCAGATTCAGAAAAGGATTTGCTGTCATATCCGCCAAGCTACATAATTCTGGGTGGAAAGGAAGCTAGAACCATGGTCAGTTACCAAAAGTTCTGGCAAATCCAAATTTTTTGAATATTTAATATACTATTTTTCTTCAAGCTACATTCACAGAAACATTCTTGGGACATACAGACTCTCAGCAGTCCATTGCATTTGGAAGGAGACAAGTCAACGCACATCTGTCAGCTGGAAAGAGGCAAAATCCTGACAATCTTTACAACATGAGTAGAAAGGCAGTGGACCAACCAAAGTAACTTCATACTTAAAAGCAAGTATGTGGTTGACCAATAATGAAGAACCCATACCTTAACCATTTCTGTTTCCAACTTCCTTTCAGCCCAACTCACAAGGGAAAAGGATGATATAACAGATATATGCAAAGAATTTAAATATTTATTTTTGGAAAAGGAATTCGAAGCCAAAGCTCAAACTCTGATTTCAGTTTGCGCTATGAAATCACTTGAACATTTTGCGCTGTGAAACTGCTAAAAGGGTTCATGAGCTTATTTGCAGACATTTAGCATCAAAATTTGTCAGTGATAACAGTGGCTCCACTTGGGATAGTGTGCCCTTGTGGTACACTAAGAACATGCAGATCCAGTGCCTTATCCATTTGTGACAAACAGAAATTTGCTTGACAAGGATGACTGTAGGAGAAAGAAAGCTACATCTACTGAAAAATGCTCAGTTGACCTTGAGCTTATTTGTATTTACCTATACCTACCTACCCTAACAATTTCAACTTCCTTCTGCTCAATCAATATGAAATTTCCAATGTAGGCAATCATTTATCTTATCTGACATTTGAGTCCTTTGGTTGCATCGGATTTCAGAGCTACAATGATATTGTGATGACCGCTGCCACTGGAATTGTCTCTGGTCTTTATAAGTAAACTGAAACACCGGAGTGAAAAATTCTTCCATGTAATGAGCTATAGGATCCCAGAGTACATGATCAGTTTGAATTCTCTTGTAACTTTCTGATTGTGCAAACTGATCTTCAACAACAGCATTCAGTTCCTCAAACGTGAAAGAGAAAGGAAGCAACATTCTTTCCTTGTGTTCTGTCACAGAAAGCTTCTGAAAATAATGATCATGATTATGAAAACTATATGCCTGAATTTGACCTTCTAGACCTTTAATATCTTTCTCAATGTCCTTAGCAACTTCATCCAAAAATTTCATCTTGTCTTCTAATTTACAGTCAAAGGACTTAAGATACGAGGACAGGGACAAAGAAAAATTTTGACCTATTTCTTCATTAATATGATCATCATTCCATAGTTTGAAACCCTGAACTGAAAGAGAACTTGCCAACACTTCTGACCTATCTATCCATTCGTCCACAAACATACACCAAAAGTCTTCAAATGACTTAATGGATTTGGCAGGATAACTTTCAATCCATTGTTTGCATTTCCCCTGAAATGAATCATAGAATAACATAATGCAAACGTCCTCATGTTTAACTCTCAGCAAAATGACAAAAATCTAATATATGCTTCCATGTTAAACTCAAGTCTTCTCCATTAAATTTCTGACCATTCCTTAGAAAATATGCATCCTTAGGAAAATGATTTGGGAAACCATGAATTCCTGAGAAATCTATGCATGCATACCTTGAGCTAAGAATGGCAGCTTCTGGGTCCTTCATAACTCTAGTGGAATCACCATGAATCTATGAATTTTGAATTCTTCAACAATGGAGTCGCCAAGGTAGATTTGCAGCCTCAAAAACTCCTCTGAGCTCCTGCTACCTTCAGAAGTTCAGCTCTTTGATTTCGGGAATGAATAATCTTCAGACTCCCGGCAGACGCACCAAAATGTTATCACAAAACCAGTACTGATGGATGCTAATCAGTAAGACCTTATGTAACTGTTTCAGACCTGACTTTTAGCTAGGGATTAGCCTCCCTAACCTGAGAGGGCTCTCTCAAAACAAACTATTGATTTATCCTTAAGCACAAAGAGGGCTAACTCTTGAAATGAGAATTTATTAAACTTGTTGGTTGGACAGAAAGCATAACATTTCTTCCATTGGGCTCATGGAGTCAAACATCTTTTAGTAAACTATTAACTGTTCATTCATAGAAGCCAAGGCATGTAATGTTTAAACATTCAAGACATTCATCAAATAACCATCAAATAATAAGTATACACAGGAAGTCTGAGCACTAGGTGAATTCAGAGTGATTGCATACTTATAAAGCTGTAAAACTTACATTTGGTAAGACAAAACCACAAACATCTTGAGCATTTAACAAAGTATGAATCTTGAGAAGAATAAGCAGTCTTTCTATTACTGTAAAAAGTCTTGTACATAGGCCAATAAAAAAACTCTATTTTTTGTATAAATATCCAACCCCTTTTACATCAGAGTTTTTCCTTTTTATAGGAAACAAAACTAAACTCCCTTAAGTCTCCTCCTCCAGCATGAGGGGAGCTCGAAAATCTATCATTAATTGCCTTATCTATATCTAAACTAACTTATTAAATACAAAGGTATTGTGCTTTCAATACATAGAGTCCTATTCCTTTTCAAACTCTAATTCTATCTCCTCGTGTGCATGATTCCTTCTTGAGCTTTGACATCTGTTCTATTTCTGTAGTGGCTGCAACACATTGGAGAGGCATTCACTGAACGAGTTGCCTTGGATTCTAACTGTGCAGATGACTCATTATTTGATGAAGATGTGTGCCCTGTTTTCACGGTCCCTGTTTTCCTCAATCTGCTCGAATATATAATAGCATGTTTGAAGCCTTTAATAATCCCTGGTATGTACCGCTGCCATGTTGCTGATGTGGTGTAGGCTGGATTGATGGACACGTGTCTCTCTTTTCAAAAATAACTTCCCGCTCATGATAAAAAACTCAAACTGTCTGTTCTGCGTTTAAATCATCACCTACAGCAGTTTCGTAGCGTGCTACGAAACTGCTGTGTAAATTAAAAAACACAGTTTTCCACTTTCTGAAAATTGTCCCACCTTGCCTCAGGAATTTCAAGACTATAGATGCAGCATTGCCCCCAACACAATTAAAGCCTAGCACTGGTTCAGGTAAACCACGCAAAAGACTCTTAACATTCTTCACTTTCAATTCACTTTCTGAAAAGACGTCGTTTCCACCCATTGCTTTGAGTCTTTTCTTAGTGTCTTCTAAGTCTGGCCTGTCCTTGACTATGTTTATTGTTTGAATGCACCGGAGGTATGAAAGTTGAATTATGCATTGTCCTACCATACTCGTTGCGCCATTTTGAACAACCACCTCTCCAGCTTTTAATGATCCAAAGTCTTCAAGCATATGAAGAGCTGTGGATGGATTGACAGAAATAGTAGCAGCATACTCTGCTGGAACGTCTTTAGGAACCTTACACCACGCATTCTCCTCTTTTACACAATATGTCAGATGATGGAGCTGACTTCCATCCCAAGCATCAAGAAATTGTTTTGCATTCCATAGAAATTGATATTTCTTGTCCTTATTTGGTTGTCCACCTTCCATGTGCATCTGACATATTTAAGTAGCACAAACATTCTTTCCTTTTGGTCCATTACGTTGTCAGTACTCTAATGCACAATTGCATAGGAATAGTTTTCAAGTAATGCACTTGAATTGAAGACTTCTCGTGAATTCAGTAGATGATAGTAGTAAGCAAGGGCTAGCTTTAAGCTATAACTGATAGCTGCTCCCAAGCAAGCGAGGGTACAGAATATAACTTCTTCTGGATTCAACTGTTCTACAGGTGGTAACTCTTTTGTTGAAACCTTTGTAGGAGCACCATCGGGTACACTAATTCAGTTTCTGTAGCCAGCTTCTTCCATGGAAAGTTTTTCAATTTCCCCTTCAACAATTATAATGTCTCTTGCTTCCTTGATATCATCCAGCCCATAAGGCATCTTTTCACCATGCTTTTCCTGCCAAAAATGTTTTTTGTGCATCACGGTATTTGCAATTAACAATCTTACCATCCCTTTGATATGTAAATGCAATCGCCATCTTATTATTTCTTCTGGTCTGCATGACCCCATTTCTTTGCAGGGTTTCTCTTGAAATTTTCCGGCTAGCAAAGTAGTCACAGAGATCCTGATCAGAAATTTGCTCCAATCTCAGATTTTCCTCTGTGAAATCTTTTAAAACCATTATTTCAACATCTGATATCACAGATGTAGCTTCATTATCTGGTATAGCATTCTGAAAGGCTAAGTTTTCCAATGCTGATGAAACTACAGAGGTGGCTGCAATCTTAAAACCACCGTCCCAAAACTTCTACCTTTTTATTTTTAAGTTTGTGCTTGGAACACTCATCCTTTCTTTTACATTCTTCACTGGAGCTGCTGTTGTCATTCCCGCTCCCTTGGATGACACGTAGAACACAAGGCATCATCTCTATCACCCATTTTTCTTCGTGGCAACATATACATGCTTTATAAAGTCCCGAAGCCTATCAACATTGCTGCTGTCTGGGAGTTGATGACGTGGATCGAAGTTTTTGAGATCTATTTCTTTTTCTTTCTGATTGCCACCTATTTTCCTCAGGATATACACAGGAAGAATTGCCAATCCAACGCTAGGTTGCGAGTTCGGAACCTCAATTAATGACTGCAAATAAACCAAATTCGCAGTTTCAATCCCTTATTTTCGCTACAATACATACTCTTTAGGATTGGCCTGCTTTGCAACTTTCCGCTCCAAAACCTCATGAGGCATTTATAGCTAGAGTATCCTATTGACTGTACTTTTCTCTATAGCTCCTGTTTTGTTTGAACTCAACAATGTTGATATGACACATATCTAGTAACAACTAGTAAGTATCAGTACTGTATAATCATATGCTCTGTTTGGAAGTTGGAACTAGATGTACATCAAACTTTCAAAGAGCTTAGAGGTAAAGCTCATGCAAGACATTCCTAATACTGAAAAGAAGATACAAAGCTGAAGATTTTGTAGATATCACTTTCAATTGGGCCAATGCCTAATAGAGGAAAGTTCGGTAATTAAAAAAAAACCGTGGTGATATCAAAGAGCTTATATATCAGTTTTAGCCTTGCAATTCCTTGATTTGTTGTTCGCAGCACTCCCTGGATTTGTAATAAGTTATCACGATCTGAGATACCAAAAGAATACCAAAAAGTCATTCTACATCAGTAAGCAAATCCTAGATTGCCAATTTTACTGCCTGTAGTCTTTCCTCAATTTTCCGGTTCTTGTTGTGCAGTGTTCAAGTCAGATACTGTCAGTGAACCCGAGTGGTCCGCATCAAGATAATTAAACTCTTTCAATATAAGCGTCACATCTTCCTCTCCAATCTTCCCCATCTCTTTCAACTTATAAATAACAAATTCCGCAGCGCTCACAACTCCATCAGAATCCATATCTGCTGCTTCAAGGTCTGTCACCGTAGTCTTGCAGGTAGTAACCCAATGCACCAACGACTGCTGCCTGCCTTCAGTTCTTGCCTCAGCAAGATACAAAAAGCACTGAGCAAGACATACAGTACTGACCAAGATCCAAATAATAGCAAAGATGCACCCCCCTTCTGTTGAAAAGCTTTGATCTCCATATCCACAATCAGTGCCAGAAAGATCGCCAGAGATGCTAATAGCTTCCACTGTGCTTTGTGAGTTTGAATTTCATTAGCAAACTCATCTAGGCCATGACTTTGAGGAGCATGAAAGGCCTTAATCAATAACCTCTCCTGCTTCTCAACGAGGTAGTCTGCTGCACTGCTGAGAAGCAAACCCACAAGGGCCATTCCAGAAAAGACAAAGACACAAGCGAAAAGCTTAGCAAGAACACCCTGAGGCACGAGGTCTCCATAACCGACAGTAGTCATTGTTACAACGCAGAAATATAAAACATCAACCAACCTGCTTGTCTTTACGCTGGGCTGCATGTACTGTTTTGGTCAAAACCTCAAGTACCTCTGTACTAGGCACTTCT
>APFE030047370.1:0-16003 GCA_000404065.3 Pinus taeda | reverse complement strand
ATGTTATAACAGATGGATTGCCAATTCAATTTCTCTTATGTGAATTCTTCATATTGAAAATGTCCAAACACTTTGTCAACTAATTTATGAATACCTCCCTAGTTTAGAAGGAGTGTTGAAGAAAGTATAACTAGGTTCGGTTTTCATAAATGTAATTTTGATCTTTGTACTTGTAAGAGAAAAGAATTATTATTTTTGTAATTATCAAGAATGGGTTTCTTGCCCATTTGATAGGTCAAGCACATGTTTAAGTGCTTCTAGGAAATTCAAAGAGTCAATGTAATTGTTGAAGACCCATGTGGGCATATTACACTGTAAATCTATCTACTAGAGTCAAAGAAATTTGTCAAAGGTGATTCTCCAAAGAAAAGACAAGTCTCCTCTTCATGTCAACTCAAACAATGAATTTTTAGTGCACTTAAAGTCAACTCGGCCTCACTAGATCTAGTCAGCCCAAATAGAAGGGACAAACTCCTATATATAGCACAGTTCGACCTCACAAAAGGATCATCAAGTGATCTCTAAAATAAGTGAGAAAAGAGTCAAGAAGGAGATGCGAAGAAGAGCAAGAAGGTGCATTTAGGCCAACGAAGAAGGAGAGAAAGGAATCTGAGTTTTGAAGGATTGTTTTGGGTCCAAATTCTATCACACGTGCGAAGGAAGAAGGGTATTTCTGTGGTCACATCAGGTTCATAAGTGCAAAAACATAATAATTTTTGATTGGGCTAAGGGTAGGCTCCTAATAGGCCTCCATCTCAAGCGAAGTAGGTCCCACCTAAAGTGAACAAAGGGATCAAGTAAAAGGGTCTATTTTAAGCCCTAGATCAGCCACACGTGCGAAGAAATCACAGTTGCAGTAAGGTTAAGAGGATCAACCTCTAACTTGAAGATATACCCCAAGAAAAGCCTCATTCTCTAGTCTAAGTATCAAGGAGAAGGAAGGTTGCCAAGCAAGGTTGAAAAGGGAAGGAAGATACCAAAATAGAGGTCTCTAAGGAGACCTAGGGTTTCTATAAAAAGTGTCATCAGTTGCAAGAAGAACAGCGAAGGAAGAGGCCAGGGTGCAATACATAAGGAGGCGTCAGTTAAAGGACAAAAGAAAGAGAGATTGGTTTTGTGCTTGGAGGATCTACTTGTCAAGGTTCTAGGGGTTGGCATTTGTCAATTGAAGCTTCAATAAGAGAAATTTGCAGAAGAGTTTTCCTCTCTAGGAGAGAGAGGTTTCACCCTGGCTGAGAGCCAACATCTTGTGTTCTTGTCTCTTTTTTTTGTAATTGTTTGATGAAGTAAGAGAACACACTCTAATAATAATAAGAGAAGATTGTGCTAATAAGAAAAAGTAAAAAGTACCTCACAAATAGTTATCAGCGTCAGAGGAATCTCATCCTACCTAGATTCCCTAGATTTTTCAACATGGTATCAAAGCTAAGGTGACACATCAAGGAAGGGCATCTCAAGAACACAAAGGTTGAAGCATCACATCTACAAGTTAGGGTTCCAAATCCATCAAAATAAGAAGGCCTACCATTCTAGGAACAAAGAAAGAAGAAAGCTTTCCATCTTGAAGCATCTACAAGAATGATCATCCAAGAAGAGTCTTCATCAAAGGTTCTTCATCTTCAAAGGAAGGCACCCAAGATCAAGGCCTATCAGTGAAGATTTCCAAAACTACATATTGAGAAGTTTTCATCACCAAGTTGATCTCTCATAAGGCACCTTTAAGGAAGCATCTTTGAAGAACTCCAAGATCTAAGAAGTCAAATCATCAAATTTTCAAGGAATTTGCAAGATCTCTTCACAACAACTCTCTCAAGTAAGTATTTTTATGTCCTCTTCTAAACATATCAAAGTGTATTTTTGCAAGAAAAGTAACAAATTGGTTGGGACTCCTAATTTCCTTGCATGGAAAAGGAGGATTGATCCACTTCTAAAAGAAAATAAAGTTATGGACTACATCAAAGGGAATGTCAATGTTCCTACAAAGGAACAAACTCAATCCCTAGCAAAGTAAAATAAGGATGAAAACAAGGGCTCAAAGGATTCTAATAGAATCCATCAAAGGCCCTCTCATTCCTCATGTTTCCAAACTTGAAACATCTAAAGAAATTTATTATAAGTTGGTGGAGCTATTCTCAGTTAGTACAACTGGAGGAGTGATATTGTTGCGTAATGAATTATATAAAATTAAGATATCCAAAGACAAAGGAATAACTCCCTACTTCACAAAGATCTCTGAGATGAGGAACCAACTACAAGAACTAGGAGAAATTATGTCAGACAGAGAGATGACAATTGTGGTCCTCAATGCATTACCTGAGGAATGGGGCAACTTCAGATCAAGTATATATGCCAAGAGGGAAGCTACCCCGTTGAATGAACTTTGGTCTCTATGCAAAATTGAGGAGGCTAGACTCAAAGTCAAACATGATGTGGCATCAAAGGAGCAGGAATTTGTTGCTATGACCAAGAGAAAAGGGAAATTTGGCAAGTTCAGCCCATAGAGAAAGGGTAAAAGAGATATGTCCAAAGTCCAATGCTTTGGCTGCCAAGAATATGGACACTATAAGAGGGATTGTCCTAAGTTCAAGAAGGACAATAATAAAAGGAAATGAGAAGAAGCCCACATTACCCAAGAAGTGAAAGAATAAGACAAGCAGCAGAAGAAGGATGCCCCTCCAGATCTCTACTATGATTGAAATCAACTTCTTGGCATAAGTTCTCTTTAAAATTATGGATATCATAGGAATATGTAGCAGCAAGATAGAATGCATGATTTATGAGAATGGCATCTTCAAAAATATAGTAGCATTGTCTAGAGATAACTCAGATATAGATATTCATATAGATGTGGCCATTGAATGACCTCATCAGTAAGGAATGATCATGATCAAGAAGAATCATCTTAAAAGGCCACTATCATCAATAGGGAGGAGCAATTGCAAGATGAGGACTATAAGATAATAAAATTGTATCATCTTGCTTAAAGGTAGATTGGAATTCAATCCCATGGTATCCCCCTGCTTTGTTAAAAGGGAGGAGCCTTTATCTTATTAGTTAGTTTCTATTTCTCTAGTTTAGATATTAACCCTTTCTATTGTTCTCATTTTGTCAAATTTGGTTTGCATTAATATCATTGATTGCATCTAGTCTTATCATTTGCATATGCTCATTTAATCATTGTTAGCAATTTCATCTGTCATTGGTTAATTGTGCTTACATCATTTACTTTTCACTTGTTTTTAATTGTCATATAATTTAAGTGAAAAACATTCTAATAAGCACTATAACTAAAGCATTTGAGTAATTGATATGATTTAATTAAGTAAATCTTGAAATTGCTTCATGGGTTTCCTAGTGGAATTTTGTAATTTTGTGTTCTAAGTGGCTCTGTTTAATCTTGGTTCCATTGGAGCACCTTGGCATAATTACATCTCATTGAAACAATCATATCCTATTGTCATTTGCACCATCATTCTAGATTTAGTGTTGCATTTTAAAATTCACCTCCAAGCATAAGCTTGGTTGATAGAAAGCTAGGACCACCTTCTTCATACCAATTTTAGAAGTTTGACCCTTACTCAACAGTTAAAACAGATGGCCTTGCAGTTCTCTTGTGCGCAATCCCTTATAGGAACGAAGCAATTCAGTCGTTACAACTATTGGGTAGGTATCGTTAATGAGGCCTTAACCTCCTTCCCCAATACTTATTTCTACAAACTTGTTTAATACTTGTTCAAAACAAGAAGACTTTCATCTAGACTAGGCATTTTTAATTAAAATCAACCAAGACCTTGCATCTCACATTAGATAGATCTTGCATTCATCCATAATTTTGTATCATTGGTAAGTGGAATTGTGAGCTTAATCTATAATTATGAGATTTACATTATTGTATTTGTCATTTCAACCTTATTGTCTTTTGAATATCATCTTTACTTGAAAGCACAAGTCTCTTTTCCTTGCAATTGCTCTCTAAAAATTTTATTGCTCATATCTCGAATTTGATCTTTTGAATTCTTGTACCAACATTTTCCTCGAAGCATCTCATCTTGTTGCTTGAAATTTCATATATCATTGTGCAAGTCCTTTAATTTGTTTGAGCATTGTTATAAAGGAACTAGTCTTTCTCTGTTTCATCTTGAGTGTCATACTGATTTATCTTGCTCATATAATGATCTCACTTGCTATCTAATCTTAATTCAAGTTACTAAGAGAAGTGATTGTCTTTCCATTAGATCTCCTAGACTTGTTGCTTCAACAAGATTTTCCTTACTTTTCTATCTTTTAGGGACTACCCCCCTTAACTTGCATAGGAGAGAGCTTGAGCAAAGTGAGTAGGGAATAGGTGACAATCCCTACTCTTAGTGTTTCGCCATGAATACTATACCTTGTGCAGTTGGAAACTTCGCCACTTTGAGGTGTACATCTAGGTGACAATAGGATGCTCCTGACCCTATCCTCATCCATTAAACCTCCTAAAAAATATGATGTGCCTTCCAAATTGTATTATTTATGGCATAAAATAACCTTAATATCCCTTTAAACAAGGTCGTCCCTCAAAATATGTGCAAGAATCCATCAATACATGTGTTAAGTATTTATCACAAATCCATTGCGAGGAGTGCTCCGGGAAGATGTGTAACACATGGGTTAGAATGTAGGTTGACTTATCAATTTGGATCCTAAATCAATACATACAATCCTCAAGCAATGGAAGGCTCCCCTAAAAACTCCAATGGTGTGAAAGGTCTCCTAATATGCAACTTTGCCTCGTGATATGTAAGATGTGTTGATAATGGCATGTGTAACTGTGATTTTATGTATTTAATGAAAAGAGAAAAATAAAATTTATTATTTATGTTATTGAGGCTTGAGTTTCATGCTCAAGGGAAATTTATTTTTAGGTCAAGCACCCATTGAGTGCTTCTAGGTTTGCCATAAAGTCAATTGAGTCATTGTCATGTATTGAAGATTGATTTGGGCATGTTACATATTATAAAGAAAAAATTATTGAGTCAATATAGAGTCAAAAGAACCCCAAGACCTCGTTATGGCATAGAGATCAAGTCAGCCTACATGAAGGGACAAGTCGGCCTCAAAGACAATAATTTGTAACCCCCACAAGCCTATAAATAAGAAGGAATTCGACCTCATTTGCACACTCACTCAAGCAAGTTTGATCTCCTCAAGATAAAAGATGGAGAAGGACAAAGAAGAAAAAGAAAATCAAGATCAAATTTTTTGGGCCCCTCTCTCTCTCTTTCATTAGGGTTTCTACAATTTCTGGGCTAGACAAAATTCTGAAGCTGCAAGGTCAAAGTTGTGAAACGACCTCTAGATCAAAGGTGTGAAGTTGCTAGGTCGAAGTTGTTGAAGCTGCATCAAGGTCAAAGTTGTGAAGCTGTTAGGTCGAAGTTGTGAAGTTGTTGAAGCTACTAGGTTGAAGTTGCCAAAATTGTTGTTGGGGTCAAAGTTGCTAGATAAGTTGTTGTAAGGTCGAAGTTTGTTGTTGGAAGTTGTGTAAGGAAAGCTCATCAAGAAGGAAGGATGACTTGGTATTGGAGGGTCTTGGAATTCGCCAATTGAAGTTCTATAAGAAGAGAAGGGTTCTGGTGGGTTTTCCTCTTAGTTGGAGAGGTTTTGGCCCTAGTTGATCACATATATCTTGTGTCCTGTTGTCTCATTGTTCTTTATGATTTGGTAGTTGTTTGATGATAGAGAACACTAATAATAATAAAAGAAAGATGAAGTTAATAAAGTAAAGTAAAAATACATCACAAGAAGTTAACAAAGTAAGAGAAATCACCTACACTTGTTGCCCCCCAGATTTCTCAACATTGTATCAGAGCTAAGGTGACTACATCAAGAAAGGGCAACATGAAGAAGGATGCTCTAGGGCCAAAGTATGAATAGATCATCTTGGAAACATGAAGAGCATCAATCATATAGAAGGACTAACCCTCTCATCATATTTAAAGGGAATAATTAAGAGCATCAAAGAAGACCTCAAAACCCTAGCTCATCCATAGGAGGGTTCCACACTTGAAGCGTTCTTGGGAAACTCATACATTCTACAATCATTATCACAGAGAGGATAACTTTTTGGTATGTTTTTATGGGCTATATTCTCCACACATGTGAAGCATTAAGACATCCTTCTGCAGCAGCAAGTACTGAATTACAGCCACCATCAAAGATCAAGTTTTGTGCCAAGAAAGGTATTCTTTGCAAGTCGAAATAACTAGGTAAAAAAAATAAAAAATAAAATAAAAATAAAAATAATGAAGAGAAGTTGAAAGGAGGCAAGTTTGTCCATCTTCTAGCCATATGTGTGAACTAGGGTTATTGCAGGAAAGGCCAAAATTACAGAACTGCTACAACAAGCCAAAATTCTGAAGAAGGGTCAAAATTTGGGGTTGTGAAACAAGTTTGACTAGCGATGTCTTGAAGGAAGAAAAGCAGGAAAAAGTGTTGTCATCATCATCAAGGAATCAATTTGATCTCCCTTTGAGCCAAGGATCACTTTTGAAGAAATACATCTTCACCAACAAAACATCTTCTATTATCTACATCATCATCAAAATCAAGAAGGCATCAAGTTGAAGATTTCATCCTCTAGGAGTATCTTCTCTTGACAAGTATTTTTATATCTATATTTGAATATGTCAAAATGATTTCATATTGCAAGGAGAGCAACAAATTGGTTGGGTCGTCAAACTTTCTTGCATGCAAGAAGAGGATAGGTTGATCCTCATAGAAAATGAAGTTGTTGGTCATGTTAAGGGCTTAATTTTCGAACCGCCAAAAGAAGACGCTCAAGATCTACACAATGAAGATATCAAAAGAAGGAATAGCCTCATAGTTTATGAAGGTGTCAGAAATAAGAGACCAACTCCAAGAGTTTATAGAAATAATATCTGACCAGGAAAAGACTACCATAGTGCTTAATGCACTACCAAAGGAATGGGCAACTTCACATCAAGCATCTATGGGAAGAAGGAAGCTACTCCATTCAATGAACTATGGTCATTGTGCAAAATTGAATAAACAAGGCTGAAGGCAAAAATCGATGTAGGATCAAGTGAGCAAGCTCAAGCATTTGTTACAATGGCTAGAGGAAAAGGGAGGTTTGGGAATCTTGGTCCTTAGAAAAAGAAGAACATGTTGAAGGTTCAATGTTATGGTTGTCATGAATATAGGCACTACAAGAGAGATCGTTCAAAGCTAAAGAAGAACAACAACAAAAGAGTAAGGGAAGAATCCCATATCACTGAAGAAGTGGAAGAAGCTGAAAAGAAGAAATCCAAGGAGGAAGTAAAAGATCTTTACTATGATTGAGATAGTCTTTCTCACCTAGTTCTTTTCAAGTTTCTATTTCAAGTTTTTTGTTGTAAAGTATAACTATCATGGTAGGAATCAATAGAAGCATGATAGGATGCATTGTGTTAGAAGATGGCATCATAGAAGCATACGGTTGAAAGCAAAAGCTCGTGACATCATCATAAAGAAGCATGAAAAATAGGCTAAATAGAAGTCTATGGTTGTCACCTATAGAAGGATGTAGCTCTTGGTAACCTCATTAGAAGCCTAAGTAGTACTCATGGGAAAAAGAAAGTCATCTAGTATAGAGCTCATCATACATCATTCAAAAAGGAGCATTTGCAAGATGAGGATGATCAAGATCCTTCATTGGAATCTTCATCGAAAAGTTCACCTTATGGAAGAAGCAAGTGTCTCGCCGAGAATTCCACATTGTATAGGATTCATGGAATGATGGTATGATGTCAAAAGAAGTGAAGAAGGTCAAGGTGATTGAAGTTCTTTCAATCAAGGAAGTTGTTGAAGGAAATCCAGATGACCAAAAGGAAGAGATGAGGTATGTATACTTGTATTTGATAAAATTTAGTCATGTCATATAGTTGCAGATAGCATGGATAGATGCTCTACCTCATGAGCATGATTAAGAAAAGGGATCTCCTCCTTCTGAAGGATGCATAAAGGCATGGTTAACATATCGACTAGATGAAATCAACATAATAAGTCCTCATATGGAATAAGAGGTGGTTGATAAAAATGAACTATGAATGGAAGTTCCAAATAAGCAATATGTAAAGAAAGTAAGAGAGAGATCATGAAATATGCAATTACTGTCACAGAAAAGGAAATCAACGTCTCATAACTAGAAGAATTGACTGTGACACTTCCATGGAAAAGGTATGAAGACTCTAAAGAAGTCTGAAAAGGAAGATGACCCTTGACATTTAATATTTTTTTGGAGATGTGTCAGTATGAATGCAGGATGTTGATACAACAAGAAGATGTCATGGTGTAAGACCATCACAAAGATAATTTGATGTTCATTTTTATTTTGGAACCATATCTAGATGGGCTAATGCAAGGCTACCAATGGAAGAGTTGTAGATGTCACCTACAACTGATACTCATGTGGTGGGATGATTAGATCCTGAAGAAAACATGATGTGGAAAAGGTAGTCGTATGAAGGAAAGCCAGATATGGATTAGTGAATCACTTTCTGATGAAAGAAAGGATGACATGATTGACATGATTCATGAATGAAAGTGATGGATGGTCAATGCCCTACGAAGAAGTCCCAAAAGATGTAGGCTCCATAACAAAGAAGAAAGTCATGACATTGAAAGAGGGAATCTACAAGCAATTGGTTGTCCCATGATCTCCACCTAGAGAGTTGCTGGAAGCAAGACCCTGGTTAAGGGGAGACTTGGTCAAGTCCCTAGTTAAGAGGGAGATTGGGTACATTCCTTTTGTAGGAATGGGTGCATTCCTTCATTGGAATGGGTATATCCTCCCTAGTTGAGAGGGAGAGGTAGACACATCATTTTTGCCTTCACTTGGGAAGAAAAAATAGAGGATTGGGTAAGCATCTGGCATTCGATACTCTTTAAGGATGTGGTAGGGCATCCAAGATAAGAGTAGTCGTAGACAACCAATATTCTTTGAGGACTAGGAATCTAAGATAAGAATATTCTTGATGGAATATACTCCGAGAGAACCCGGGTGGGGTATGTTCCGAGAGAGACAATGATGAGGGTGTTTATAAATCATTGGTCTTGACAGCATTGTGCTCTGATCTTGTGGAAAGATACAGTTGTTAGTCAAGGCCTTGCTATGTAACAATGTTGGATGATATGATGCTATACAGATGGGTTACCAATTCGACTCTTCTTATGAAAATTCTTCAAATTGATAATGTCCAAGTACCTTGAATGGATAATGAATACCTCCCTAGTTAAGTGGGAGTGTTGAAATATGTAACTAGGTTCAATCTTCATAATGGCATATGTAATCTTGATTTTATGTATTTAATGAAAAGAGAAAAATAAATTTATTATTTGTGTTCTTGAGGCATGGGTTTCATGTTCAAGGGAAATTTATTCTTAGGTCAAGCACCCATTGAGTGCTTCTAGGTTTGTCATAAAGTCAATTGAATCACTATCATGTATTGAAGACCCATTTGGGCATGTTACATATTGTAAATAAAAATTTATTGAGTCAATATTGAGTCAAAAGACCCTCCAAGACCTCATCATGGTACAAAGATCAAGTCGGCCTACATGAAGGGACAAGTCGACCTCAATAGAGCAATTCATACCCCTCACAAGCCTCTAAATAAGAAGGAATTCAACCTCATTTGCACACTCACTCAAGCAATTTCAATCTCCTCAAGATAGAAGATGGAAAAGTACGAAGAAGAAAAAGAAGATCAAGATCAAAGTTTTTGGGCATCTCTCTCTCTCTTTCGTAGGGTTTCTACAGTTTCTGGGCTAGACAAAATTCTGACGCTGCAAGGTCGAAGTTGTGAAACTTCCTCTAGATCAAAGTTGTGAAGTTGCTAGTTTGAAGTTGTTGAAGTTGCATCAAGGTTGAAGTTCTGAAGTTGCTAGGTCGAAGTTGTTGAAGTCGTTGTTGGGGTCAAAGTTGCTGGAAGGTCAAAGTTTGTTGCTGGAAGCTGTGTAAGGAAAGCTCATCAAGAAGGAAGGATGACTTAGTCTTTGAGGGTCTTGGTCAAGGGTTATACGTCTTGGAATTTTTCAATTGAAGTTCTATAAAAAGAGAAGGATTCTGGTGAGTTTTCCTCTTAGTTGGAGAGGTTTTGGTCCTACCTGATCACCTATATCTTGTCTCATGTTGTCTCATTGTTCTTTATTATTTGGTAGTTGTTTGATGATAGAGAACACTAATAATAATAAATGAAGGAAGAATTTAATCAAGTAAAAATGCATCACAAGTAGTTATCCATGTAAGAGAAATCACCTACACTTGTTTCCCCCTATATTTCTCAACAAGATGCACCCTCAAAATATGTGCAAGAATCCATTAATACACGTGCAAGGTAGTTAACATAAACCCATTATGTAGAACACTTTAGGGAGATGTGCAACAAATGGGATGGAATGTAGGTTGACCTAATCAATTTGGCTCCTAAATCAAAACACATAATTCTCAAGCAATTGAAGGCTTCCCTAAAAGCTCCATTGCTATGAAAGGTCTTCAAATATGCACCCTCATTGAACAAATATGCATGAAAAATTGTGGACAAGGGCTCCAAAAGGAGAAGCTCGACCACATGTGCAACCTTGCCTCCAAAAAACATGAGCATCCTCCAAACATGTGAAAAAAAAGGTGATAAACAAGACAATGCTTGAGAAATGTTCCCAAAGTCCACATACAAAGACAAATTATTTTTGGAAATCTCATTGTCTTGTAAATGTTGCTAAAGAGAATATGTCAAAATGCAACAACATTTAACGTGGTAACAATATCAAAAAAAATTCAAAACATATATCCAAAAATGTCAAGAAAAAAGATAAACAAATAATACATACTTACAATCCCAAAAACTAGTGTCTACCAGACATAAATACAAATAACAGTTATTAAAAAAACATGGTAAATCATTGAATATCCAACATTTGAAGTGACAACAATATCAAAAGAAAATCCAAAATAGATATCCGAAAATATCACGGAAAAAGATAAACAAATAATACATACATATAATCCATTTATTAAAAAAACATGACTGAACATCCATTAAAAAACCATGGTAAATCACTAAAGGCCAAACATACTACAAGAGAAAAACTATGAAATTCAAATATACTTATGTATACTAAAAATTAACCCCATGGCACTCATCAAATTCTTACCCCGCCACGCCTAGCTTGTATATTTGTCAACCACTTTCTTTCAGATTGGTGTTAGACGATCCAAGTTGAATTGAATGCTACCTTACGGCATCGATATCGTTTGGGTTTGAGTCATCCAAAATACTCTTATGATCAATCCTTGAACGTGAATATAGAAAGGCAGGTTATTCTCGAGCTATGCAGCTTAAAAATAACTGTGCATCTCATAAAGTAATATTTTTTTATTATATTAAATTCATTTATCAATACATATATCCTTATCCGCAAAATTGCATTACATGTTTACAATTAACAAAGATAACATTTTCTGAATTATTTCTTTATCATAAAGTAATGACTTTTTGGAGATTGGCATGCTCCTTTCATAGATTACTAAATATGACTCTTGTTCCTATCATAGATTAGTACCAATTATTAATTTGGTAACTTGGAAAAGTTGGAAAACGCACCATGTTTACCACATGTTTGTGCACACTTATAACAATTGAATGAAACTCAATAGCATACGAGTTGAAACTTGGACGCAACTAATCAAACATATGAAGATTCAGAATTTACATTATATGAACAAGAGGTACACTGATTTTGGCAGAAACTTCATATCTTGGTCATAGATTTATTTTAATCCTTGTGCATATGATTGTTGAGTGAACCCACATTTATTATTTTATTAAATATGGAAAGTTATAATAGTGGCAAACTAAGAAAGAGTAAAAACATGTTTTAAATCGCAATGGAGTGAACTAAGAGATAGGAGACGAGCCAAGAAACATGCTTGAATCAAGAAAAAATCGCTAAATATAAGAATTAGAGGGCAAGTGGGTTGCTCATGCATGTCGCTAGTACCGCATGCCATAGTATTTGTTTAATACTAGCTCCGAATAATCTCCGAAAGTCATACTGCCATTTGATTTAGTCAACTGCAACTCAATCTACATCAATACGATGGCAACATTAATTTACAAACGTGCTAGTCCTCACATTCAAGAACAATTCTAGGTAGCGTTCCTGATTAAATATTGAACTATACTAAACATTAATATAAGCTATAATTTGGTATACGAATCTTCTTTTGGTGAATAGAGTTGCGTACTTCTTTATGAAGACGACCGATCGAATCAAGATTGGAAAAAGGTTCATCCCTGTACATAAAAAGAATTAAAAATTCCAGCTATATCCTTAGGGTTCATAAAAGTTCAGATGGACCATGAAACAAAAGTTTAAATGATTTAATAAAGACTCGACAAACAAATTAAAATCATATATGAATGTGCATATATGACTAATAATGAATTAGAATATCCCTTACAATACTTTCAGAAAATGTAACTAAATGGTTTCGAGACAAACTACAATAATGTAAAGAACATTAGCACAAAACACAAAAATTAAGCATGCAGTATATATGCTAAACAGAAGATGGTAAGGGATGTACAAATATTGAAAAGGTTGTTTGGGGAACTCTCTGGTTCCCATACTCAGATCTCGTCTACTAATGCATTGGACACCACTCTCAATAATGACTGCTTTGGAACCTTCAAGCTAGCCATTGTGTTGCCACCACGTTGACACACTCATTCGAGAGTTATGCTTTTAAGCCACTAACCTTGATCCCAAGTGTTATTTGAGGACCACTACAACCTTGTGAAAGCTACTTATGTAATAATCAATTACATAACAAACTTGTTAAAAGAAACAAGGAGATAAGTTCTGGTATGGTATAACAAAAGTTCTATTTATTAAAGAATACATTAAATATTTGAGAATATATCAAATATTTGAGAAGAGACAGGCAAGGATTTAAAATGGAAAACAAAAGGATACCTAACAAGATCCACTAGGAGGACCCGGAAAGGAGAAAAAACAAATGGAAACTAATATAAGAGGTGGTTTGACAGTAGGAATATAGCAGAAGGCTGCACAGTAAATAGGAAGGAGTTGAAAAATCACAAGAATCTTACAAGAAAATGTAGAATAAAAACCCCAATACAAAGGAGCAATACTACGTAGAAAACTTCTACTAGGGGAAGAAAATTAGAATTCAAGGCTACCTATTACTAAACATCACATGGACAGTAAAACAAGTTTCATGTCAAACAAGAACTAGCTCAAATAAATTAAGATATGACATAGGTAGATGGAAGGAGCCCAAAAGAAAAATTAGAAAACAAAACATACCGGGTTTAATCAATGAAAAGGAAATATGGGCACCTAGCAACATTTCCTACTCCATTGGGAGGAATATAACCACATTAGAAAGGGAACAAAACTAGAGAACAACCGTTGAGAAGAAACATTTTAGGAGAGACATGTAAAGGACACAGCGAAGAGAGTTTCAAGTATGATTCACATCAAAGAAAAGTTGTTAGAAGATAACCTAACTAGGTTGGGACACCCACTCCTTAGGTCAAATCCAAATGAGTGGAATTACCCACCAAAACGGGTAAGCCCATAGGGGGGAACTTTTCTCCTATTTCTTCATATCCAGCCAGCCAGCAGCCCCTAACATCACCTCTAGCTATGACATGCCATAATTCATCTTCACCACCTCCATTAATCATATGCTTCTCATCCATCTAGCTAGACACATGGACGAAGGGGACGAAGGGGGCTTCTAATCAAAAGGTACTTCTACTAATTTTGCAATCAGATGCTTATGCTTGTTTGTATCTTGGGATTTTGATATGGATTGTGGGGTGACTTGTGTTGATTTTTCAAGTACAATAGATAGAAACACAATATTTCTGAAAACTAATAATTACTTCTAATAATGTTGATCTTATTTTAATTTTTCCAGTATATTATTAAGCAATTGCACTTCAAAAATTCAACCATATAAAAACAATAGAACAATAGAGATCACAATGCACAAAGAGAACACAAGATTTACCCTGGAAAAACCCACTTAGGGGAAAATTCCAACTATGAAAATTCTTTGAACTGCAGCAACTACATATTATTCTCATAGCTTTAACAATTTATTTGTCTTTTGTAATTATTATTACAGCCAATAATGAATAATTCACACTACAATTCTTCACAACAAAAATTACACTACGGAACTATAAAACTAGAATTAGTACATAGATACACATACACACAATAAAAATGACATCGTTGCTTTTGGACAATTGTCCTTCAAAAAACCTTTAGGGTAAAACCAGTGTAGCAGATCAGGATTTTATTATTACACAACAAAATTAGAGAATTACAACTAGATGCCCAATTGGTAGTCCTCCAACACTTTATCTCAACTAGAAATTGACTAGAGATCCAAGATCTTTGCTGCAAATCAACTCGGCCTCCTCTAGTCTACTCGCACTCCTTCTCGACATTTGCATTGGCTACCTTAAATGTGCATTGTTGGCTTTGAGTAACTCAAACAACCCTGGAAATGCTTCCCAGTGAGTTTTCCTACCTGCCTCTACCTCTGGAATCAATTTTCTCTCCCTTATGGAATTGATCTGGCCTCTAGCAATTGAATGGATGCACCTTCCGACAACTCGCACTGGTAATCTAGGAAACTCGCACTACTTTGTATAGCCTCTTCTGCAGATAAATTCGGCCTCCCTTTCTTGACTCTGGATCATTGGAAGACTTCCTAAGAATATATCCGAACATTCTCACTGCTGCAACCCTTGCTATTTTCTCTTCCCTGGCTTGAATTGCGCTCTGTTGAATACTGTTAACTGGGTAATTCGAACTGCCTTGCTCACTCAATGTGTCTTATCCAATCCCTTTGACCTACCTCTTATAATCTCTCACTAGAGCATCAACGACCAAGATCTAATCATGATTGATGGCTCAGATCCTCTTAGACTTCTTCAAGTCACTTTAGAGAAAAAATTGATTTCCTCAATTAATACCCATTAATTAATCAATTTTCTTAAGTTAGGAATTTTTTAATTATTGATTAATTTATTAATTGAGAGGTTTCTAAGTGGTTTCTATCGAAACCTTTTCTGGATTTTGGAAATCTCGTGTTCCTTAGCCTCTTTGACACCTTAGAGACTAGAACATTCGTCTGTTTCTACCATACCCACCAAAAACTAACACAACCTCTTAGCGAGGAAAGTGTTCTCCACTCTCCATTCTACTTATCTCCCTTGATGAACAACCAATAGCTGGTCTAACTCATGTTGTGCACAATCTCTGATTCAACTACTACAACTTGTAACTGAACCATCCAATGTTGCTATTGTGCTACTCTAATTTGACATCATAGATGCCCCTGTGCTAGAGTGATTTTCGTTGGAACTAAACCTGCCTACAACATTTGGGCAATTCACACAACCTTTCTCTTGCTCTGCATTGCTTCCATCATTGATCCTGTATACTAATCTTTAGGATCCTAAAGATAAAGCTTCCATAGGGTTTCTCCCTCTAAAGCTAGACTCCCTCTGAGTCTCAAACTCTCACTGATCTATTGTATCATTGCAATTGGCTATGCAACTATCTCTTGAGTCTTTAACTATACTAGCTCTACACTATCTATCGAGCATCTAACTACACCCAACTGGCACTGCAACTATCTCTCAAGTATCTGAATACAACTAGCTCTGCATTGTCCCTCAAGAATCTAACTGTGTTGTTGAAACTAGATGTTCTATGTTGAAACAATTACTTAAAAAAAATGAAACTCCTTCAAGTTGCAATATTAGTTAAGCAATTGTAGGTAGAGCATGCACCATATAAACCATATGAAAAATAGAAGAAAACAAAGAACACACTGAGACCTAAGTCACCGGATTCGTCCTAAACCCCCTGCGAATCCCGAATCCGGCGAATCCGACACGATTCGGTCCGGATTCGT
>APFE030047369.1:0-86334 GCA_000404065.3 Pinus taeda | reverse complement strand
GTAGAAAGGAGCCCTAAGCAGATTGAACACGCGACCCTGAATCTAGGAGATTTCAAGATTGTCAAGACTGCTGTAAACGGGGTAAGTATGACGCCTTGCTGTTTCTGTGCCACTTTAATTATCTTCAGCGATCTGATGTCTTGTAAATCTTAAATATAGGTAATCTTTGATTTTTTATTTATTTATTTTTATTGTTGAGCTGTAAAGATTAATGCTGACGCTGTTAAAGAATGGCAGACGGTAAACGATGTTATGCTGGCAATGACTTCAGCCGGGATCCTGCGGTATTTGGAACGCGAATACGGTCTGTACAAGCAGATCTTTAATCTTTTAAAGGGAATGGGGGGTTTCCAGCACACGCAGTGCATATTTGGTATTAAATGGTTCTGGGACAGAAAAATCATTCTAATCATAAAATGTCAGTTGCCCTCTTTACAGTCTTTGAAATAAAATCATCCCTGATGGGAAATATTATTCTGAATTTTGTAATTAATTTGAAGAAGCCAAGGCCGAAGGAATCTCAAAATCAGAAGACAGGGAATTTGATGGTAAGAAACGTCTTCCATCGAATCTGCGCGTGCGGTCAGCAATTTTAGTGAATACAAGACCTGTTCCAGGACTTCATGTACTGCATTTATCTTCCCCTTCTAATTTCTGCAATTACAAGTTCTTTCTTTGCAGGAATGATCGATTCTTGCAGCTTCCCTGTGACTTTTTCAGAAGTTATTACGCTGTAAGGCGTTTCCATTTGAAATAAATGAACCCAGCCGCCCCAGTGTCCTATTGTTGACCATAGATTTGTGGTGTTAGACGATTGAATGAATCCTGGTCGTTGATCCACTCACTGATCCAAAACTAAATGAGGAAGCAGACAGATGCACAGTGATCCTCGCGAGAGACAAACCGTCGTGGGAGACAAACGGCCATGGCGAATTCGTGAGCAAATCCGCCATTTCACTCATCCACAGCACGCCCTAACCCTAGTAGCCCTGACACATCCATTCACCTGCCATGGATGGAAGGAACAGGGAACCGGGGCCAGATACAGATGCAATGAATGCAACGTCACCATCCATGAATTCTGTGCCAACGCTCCTCCTTCCATCTTCCATCTCCCATCCATACCACACCCAACATCCCCTCACCTTCTACAACAAGCTAGGAACAGGATTCGTGAAGTCTAAGTGCGATGTCTGCGGCCATTCCTTCAAGGGATTCGCCTACCGCTGCAATATATGTAAGTTCAACATTCATCCCTGCTGTGCTGAGCTTCCAAGAGAACTCAGTTTCTATGGCCATCCCCAGCACGGCCTGGAGCTTTTCTCTGGGCCTCCCTTCGCTAAGGGTTCGTCCTACACATGCGGAGGGTGTCGCAGAAAGGGCTCGTCTTGGGTCTACTACTGTGCTAAATGCGGTTATTTTATCGACAAAGCCTGCGCCCAAACGGCCATCAACGGCCTCCAAACTCAGGGCATCGCTGTTCGCTCCAGAAAGAGCAAGTTCAGAACGGCGGCGCGCCTTGCCACGCAAGTCGGTCAGTTCTTTGTAAGCAGTCTCGTTGAAAGCCTCGGAGAAGCGGTCGCAGGTGTTATTCTTGACAACGCTACCAGAGAGTTTAATCCTCATGCTGGTCCCGACAACCATACTGATCATTAAACGCTAACCATACATACTTCAAGATTTGAATGCTAATTATTCCCACGTATAGGATCTATTTTATAGATTTTACTCCACGTCGGAGTTTTGTATGTTTTCGCTTCCTTCTGACTGCTTGTAATTAGATTATAGGTATTCGTTTCAGCTTTCCTATTAACAGGGCCTGAGATTGAGAATATAGTCTCTGTAATTCTCTACTGTGTAATCCATATCACTTTTATTAACCGAGTATGAATGATTTGCAAAATATTGCCATGTGTATGATTGATATGCAAGTGACCCCGCTCCTAGAATTCAGTGTTACGAATTATGCTTAATAATCAAAGTTATCTGCAATCACAATACACACTAAGTTCACACATTAAGTTCTCTGTAATTACCTACTAAGTTTTTTATAAGTACCCATTTGGCTTTTGGAATAGATTTACCAGTAGTCTTACCAGTGTAACTGTTAACAATTCTGTCTAATAATCAATGTTCTCTGTAATCACCAATACACATTAAGTTTAAATAGTTGTAGTCTAACTGTGGCAGTATTATTCTATCTGTTTTATGTTTAATTGAAATTACTTTATTTTTATTTTTTTGGTAAGCTTGGCCAGACTACCATTTCATCATGTCCAATTTATATATTCAAAAATACATTTTAAATAACAAATAATATTATAATTTGATCAAAATTTATTTAGCCAAACTTCAGAAACATAAATAAATAAATTAAACTAAAATTAAAATATTTTGACTAAATAGTTTAAATATTTTGACAACATGGTCTTTGCTTTATAGTTTTCTACTATCAAATCTATATCATTTATCTTTTTGGCTTTGGCCCTTTTATGGACACTTATCACTGCTCTTGAAATATGTCAGAAATCTGTGTATTTTGCAAGTTTGAGCTGTGTAGTTTGTATTCTAGTGTTTTGAAAAATTTAAATCTATTTATGTATTCAAAAATAATAAATAATGAATTTTTAAAGCACTGAATCCATTTATGCATTCAGAAACATATTTTAAATAACAACAAGAAAATATAATTTGGCCAAGAATTACTTTGTCAAATTATTAAAAAAAAAGAAGAAGCTAAATTTAAACTAGTTAGACTAAATGATTTAAATGTTTTGACAACATGATTCTCTACTATATCATCTCACTCTTTTAGCTTTGGCCTTCTAATCTATATCATCTCACTCTTTTAGCTTTGGCCATTTCTTAGACACTTATCACTTTTTTTGAAATCTTTTACAAATTTCTGAATTTTATAGATTTGAATTATACAACTTGCATAATATTAATATTTTCAAACAAAAAGATTGTTGAATCTGCTTATTATATTAAAAATGTAATTTAACAGAAAAAATTAAAATCTCTTTAAAAAATAAATAATATCATAAACAATGTACTTTTCTTATTCATATAAATGATATACAATTATTTATTCATATAAATGATATATTACCAAAAATAAATAATAAGCCAACACTGCCATTCTTATAACTCTAATTACGCCGTAAGGCGTTTCCATTTGAAATGAATGACCCCAGCCGCCCCCGTGTCCTATTGTTGACTATAGATTTGTGGTGTTAGACGATTGAATGAATCGTGGTCGTTGATCCCACTGATCCAAAACTGAATGAGGAAGCAGACGGACGCACAGTGATATTCCTCGCGGGAGACAAACCGTCGTGGGAGACAAACGGCCATGGCGAATTCGCATTGGAAAGGTCTCACGATCTTAAATTCACGGCCTTGGAAGATGGTGGGGACCTTAAAAAGCACACGATTTTGTGGAATAAAAGCGCGGAGAATGGAATAACCAGGGTTTTTTCTTTTAATTCGCGTGAATTTAATGAGCGTAGGAGGAAGAACAACCATGACGGGAATGCAGAGAGTGATCTTGAGTTCGCAGCCATGGAGGACTGCTGGGAACGTAAAAGGTATGAGATATCAGGAACAAGATTCATGGAGGATGAAAAGGCTAGGGTTTCTTCTTTGACTTTGTGTGAATTTGATGAGCGTGGAGCGCACACGAGGAAGAAGAGGAAGAAAAAAATGGAGGAGGAGAATGGAATGGTCAGCGATCCATTGGTGGTTTTTGGATCGGACCTGATGCTGATGATCTTGTATCGTGTGGATGCACGCAGCTTGTCACAGTCGATTTTGGTTTCTCGTGGATGGCAGGCATTGGCAGCCAGTGACTGTCTATGGTCTAAAAAGGTGTGATTTCGCAATCGACATCGTTGCCTTGTGTCATAATATCTTTCATGTTCATTTAGAAACTGGAATTTTCCAGCAATATTCGTGTTTGGTAGTGCTTCTCGTGTGGAAGGTAGCATTCCCTGGGTAACTTTTACATCTTCATTGGTTCCGGTGTTTCTGGGTTTTGGTGTTTGATTTTCTGCTGAATGTAGCCTTCATGCTCCTTCAGTTTATTGACCTGCTTCTGTAGTCTCCAGCATTATTGTAGTAAAAGAAATTTCTTGGATGAACTTAGTGTACACATGCAATCAATTTTTTTGTCGGCCATATTTCACTAACATTATTTTCTTAGGGAAGTTGCTTCGATACACATGGCTTGTCGTCAAGGTGTTAACTGCATTATACGGACTTCCTTTGGCTTAGTGTCCAGATCCGAGGGGTTTCTATTATGCCAAACGTCAAGGGGTTAACTGCATAACCCGGGCATTGCCTTTGGCTTAGGTACCATAACCGACTTGTTGGGATTCTTCTTTGTCAAATCCTGGGCTCAACTCATGGAGAGGTCTGGGCTACTCAGGACTCCTTTCACCAGACAAGAGAATATTGTCATACAAACCTGCGTGGTTGCGGCCACTGGTATCGCTTTCAGCGGTATGTAATCTCACTTATTGATTAAACTTAAATCCCAACAAATACCCTTTCCTGATTCTGAAATGTTTTTTAAGAATTTAACAAGTAATACTCTGTGCTTTCTGATGACATGTTGAATGTGTACAGGAGGATTTGGATCATACCTGTTAGGTATGAGCAGTAGCACTTATAACGAGGTGGGCCAAACAGAGGGGAATAATCCGAGAGACACAAAGGATCCGCAGCTTGGTTGGATAATTGTGTTTCTCTTTGTAGTGAGTTTTTTAGGCCTCTTTGGTGTGGTGGCCCTGAGGAAGGTAATGGCCTTATTTTGGTTTTGCAATCGTAAGTAGCTTTGCAGAATATGTATTAGGTGGTTGTGTATATATATATAATGGTTTTGATTGGTTTTTAAAATATTTTTTCATTTCTTATATATATATATATTAATTTGAAAGTATTTGTATTAAAATAATGTGTTACAGGAATGTGATTCTTAAATGGTTTTGAAGTGGTTAAGAGGTTAAGGGTCTGGTTTAAGGGAATGGATTAGTAATTTGAAATTCATAGTTATATGGTAAGAATGAAAGTCATTCTAACTTACTAATACTCTGTTCTGTATGTGGGTGGACTTTCATTCTTATCCACTAATGCTCTGTTCTGTATGTGGGTAGACTTTCATTCTTACCATATACCTGTGAATTTTAAATTACTAATCGCCAACATCCCAAATGGGGGGCAGCTGCTTTCGAATCTCGGCTGTACTTAACAGATCAGAAGAAAATTTCCATTCCTGGTAAATTTACAGTATGGTGATTAATGAATTAGGGTTTTTAGTGTTGAAATATTTTGCAGGGGAGGTGAAGATATATGGATATTAATTTTAATTTTTGAACAGATCTGTGAGCGAGGCGTCGTTGAGGAGATACGTGCTGCACGCCAGCGAGAGATGTGTATAGGAATTGGTTGAATTATCTGCAGTGGGAGATAACAATCGGCTTAGATGGAAATACATTTGTTGTAAAAATGGAATCGATATTTCCGCCAAGAAAACGGGAGAGGCAGCAATAACAGCCTTTCGTGGCCGCAGACTGGTCAAAGTCCCTTCTTTAACATTCAAGAATGTGGTAATTCTATCAATACGGCCAAGGTACGTTAATTTTCTCAGTTTAATCTGATTTAAGGGTGTATTTTTATGTAGATTGTAGAATATTTAGGAATTTGATTTGAGATTTCTTTTGACACTTTCTTGACCATCAGATTTTAAGATATTTCTTAATCTGCAATTTTTGACCATCAAATTCTAGGATATTTCTTAATCTAATACTTAATACTAAATATAATTGAGTAGATGTACTATTTTCAAAATTGAAAAAACCGATTTGCGGTAATGAAGCAGCAACAACTGGAAGGACAGGCCCCCTAATCCACTGTTTAAACGCAGAAAGCATTTTCTTTCCCATCTTGTCGTTGGGACACCGAGCTGGCTTTGATTTCCAAATATCTTCGTATAATTGCACCTTCAAAGTGGCTGTAACGTAAAAGCTGGAGTTGATTGCAGTAGTTGTCACCTCACCTGTTAAAGGTTCACGCGTGCATATTGAGCCGCAGGGACCGGCAAACCGGTGTGCGATACTGGTAACTGGGGCATCATATTGCCTCGTTTTCTCACTGATTTTTTCAGGGATTTTCATAAATAATAAGTATAGTTATTTTTGATACTTACGTCATTAGGTTAATTTTAGCTTTTAGACGTTAAAATAATATTTTTTTGACTTCCACAACTGTCCAGTTTTAATAGTTGTTTAAATTAGTTTTAAAGGAGGGAGTTTCCTAGATTAATTAGCAGAAGTCCATAATGAGTACAGAAGGACTTAATTTCGAAATTATCAGTTATGAAATATATATTTTGTGTTGACATATTTTCTTTTCTGGGTATTTGGTTCATTTGGTTAAAAAAGTCAACTTGCCTGTTTCAAGGCAGGCAGAGGTGGCTAGTACTAGGCTTGCCTTCATTATAAACTTATTTAAGAGCATAAAACAACCTCAATTAAGTTCAATGGACAATTATGGAATATATATTAAAATTGCAATTTTTTTGGTTATTGAAATTATATTTTAAAATATATAAATGAATTAGTAATAATTTTTTTTTAGGATATTTAAATTATAAATTAAACCATTTTATATAATTGAATAATATTTTTAAGTGAAGTTTATAAAAAAATTATAGAAACTATTATTATAATAAAAAACAGGCTAGAGTACCTATCTCTTTGTTAAATATAGTTGATTGGAGTATGCTTCTTGGTTTAAATATAGTTAATTAGAGTCTTAACTATATTTAAAATAGTGAGTTGATCAATTCAAGTCTTCATACAAAAATAGAAACGAAAGTGAAAATGTACAATGTTTCGTTCGAGCTGATATGGAGAAACTTTGTTTCAAGTGAACGAGATGTTAATTCCAAGAAACTTGAAACTTGTTTGCATAACCATTTGTCTCCTACAAAATTCATGGGCATTGTATCTCGTCCCTGCACAATGGTAGAATTAGTTTGGACCCATACCCCAACCTCTGCACCCTGGAATTTGAATCCCCTAAAATTAAATGAAGAGCTTCAGTGCATTGCATTGGATTTGCTCCTTGTGTTCACCTTGGCTAGAGCTTCAAATCTACATCAGATTCTACAGACATTAATGAGGAAAAAAAAGAAACTTCTTGAATTCAATTTCTTGTAATAAGACTAATTTATTGAATTCTTGATATACTAAAAAAAATGCTCATGAGATCCTAAATATTAATAACCATATATCAATAAAGTTTTTCATAAAATTAGGAAAGAAACGCTCACAAGGTTTTAAAAATTAATTTTCTATTAATTTATTTATATTCATGGAAATAGAAGTTTTATTAGAGAAAAAATAATTCATGAAAATGGAAATAATAAAAAAAGACAAAAAAATGTTAAATAAAAAGGAAATAAAACTAAAACCAAAACAATTAATAGAAAAATGGAAGGTACAACCTGACGCCAACTAATCACCTTACAAGTAAATAATTTTAAATAATAATTAAAAAACAAAAATTGAATTTCAATGTTAAACTATAGATAAAGACAAATCCAAATGTGTAATACCATGCTTGGGGCATGTATAAAAATAAAGTGTGTATTAAAAACAAATACTCCTTATAATTACATAAATAAATGTGTCTATTTTGGAATAAAGTTTCTAGAATTTAATTTAATTATCAATAATTAATAAGTAGATGTTAAGGATTTAACCCCTATTGAATATATATGAAATGTTTTTAATAATAATTATGGATAAATATTAGAAGTGCTCCCTAAATTTATATGCTAGAAAGCTTAGCTTGCTAGAAATATTGCAATCTTTAATAACAAGCTTACTCCTCAAAGCACTAGAATTCATTATCATTGTGTGCCAAATTTGAAGTGCCAAAGTAGAATTATCACTGCCCAATGAAAGAGTTGGATCAACTACCCATAAATTACTAGTTGTTATCAACAAAATACGAGAGATTTTGGAAGCTTAGAATGATAGATGTGGATTTCAAAACTTAGAAGAATAGTAGACAAGGATGGATTCTCTATTTTGATGGGGCATCCAAAAGAAACCCAAGGGGGGAGGGGCTCTTTATGACCCTAAGGATGAAAAAGGGTTTAGGTACTCATGGGGACTTATTCATATGACAAATAATCTAGTAGAGATGGATGATCTTTATCATGGTATCTTGATTGCCAACGAAAAGTAGGTGAAATAATGTCATGTATTACAAGACCATAACAAAAAGGCTCTTTATGACCCTGAGGATGACAAAGGGTTTGGGTACTCACGCTGACTTGGTCATATGACAAATAATCAAGTAGATATGGATGATCTTTATCATGATATCTTGACTTCCAATGAAAAGTAGGTTAAATAATGTCATGTATTACAAGACCATGACATTATTTAGACTTTCTGTTTTGTAACCTCTTTTGAATGGTTTGTAAATATATTTTAATGATCTTCACTTATCTTTTAATGATCTGATTCCTTTTTCAATGCACTGGCTATTGACAGTTTTGACTTTGGCTTTGGTTTTGACTTTGGCTTGAGTCATTTTTTCAGATCCTACAGTCTCTCATTGTTTTCAATATTTTTGTTTCCTGATCATATATCTTTATATTTCTGATTGTGGTGCACAGCATTCCCTGGAGGGAGTATTCATGGAAGGAAGCCTACCCCCGACTTCCTACAATGTTGTCCTTCCAGACCAGAACTACTGTGGGGAGATAAAAGTTGACCTCACATTCACTATTAAGGTAGATTCTATATATGTAGAGGCTCTTTATATCTGAAACATTTTTTTGAATGGTAATAGGATGGATTCATATTAGCTTTGGATATTGACCAGAGGGAGTATTCATGGAAGGAAGCCTACCCCCGACTTCCTACAATGTTGTCCTTCCAAACCAGAACTACTGTGGGGAGATAAAAGTTGGCCTCACATTCACTATTAAGGTAGATTCTATATATGTAGAGGCTCTTTATATCAGAAACATTTTTTTGAATGGTAATAGGATGGATTCATATTAGCTTTGGATATTGACCAATCACTGTAAATTTCATTTTCAAATTTTGTTTTATAGATTTAAGAAGATAATTTCAATAAAAAGTTTAAACTTATTCCTTCTAGATCTTTTAAAGTTAAATATCTTTTTAGAATTTAATGGATTTAAGGATATAAAGGATGTATTGTAGATTTTGAGAATATTCAAGATATATGAATAATAGAATTTGAAAATCTTAGGGAGCAATACAAAGTTTAAACTTTAAAGTTAAATACTTTTCTAGAATTTCATGGATCCATGAATATGGTAGCTTTTGAGTATATTCAAGATCCATGAATATTGTAGAATATGAGAATCTTAGAGAGATTACAAATAAGATTAAGGTGAAACAGGTCAAACAAATTGACCAGGCACATTCTATCATATACTCAAATTCTAAAATATTCCCAGAATTTATTATCAAGTTAATTTCGATTCCATAACCCTAACATGTAATTGTGTTTTTTCATATAAATTCCCATCAAATTACTTCAATCCTAGGAACTTAAATATGTTTTTTCATATTATGGTGATTGGAAATTGCAGGAAGAAGAAGATTGTTGTGAGGAAGCAACAACGGAGGAGGTCGGAGGGTGGAAAGAAAGCTCCTACTGACCATTCCTTTCAATTGTTATGTTCAGTAGGTCACATAACATAGAAAACCTTCAAAAAATCGAATGTACTGTCGCATCAAACGCAAGAAATTCTGAAATAGTGTTTATTAGGAGTATATCATTCTGAAATAATGTTTATTGTGAATATATCTGCATCTTTCCTCGCCTATGACTCTCTTTTAGTGTCGCATCTAACACATAAATTCTGAAATAGTGTATCCACATCGTTCCTGGACTATGACTCTTTTTGTATGGTTTGATGTTTATCTTTTCTACCAATCATTGAAACTCTTCATGGAAACGTTGTGATTTCTCTTGTGTTTTCTCTAGAGACTACACAAAATGGATTTCCGCACTTTATGCCTTACGGCGTTTTCTTTGCAACATCTGGTGCAAATGCTAGTAATTACGATCAAAGAAATACGTAAAATTACCCATTTCTACTAGAAAACCATTTGATCTCCGTTAAAATTGACTGGTATAATTATAGCCTTTTCTTGCATGGATGAGATCTCTGTAGAGGCAACCACTTTTGAAATTTATAGAAAGAAAAAGGCTGTTGTGCAGATCAATTTGGCTGGTAAATTTAATCATGGTGCCATGATCTAGGAAGGCAATGGATGATTGCAATGCTCTATGGACTAAGTGAAGGTAAAGATTAAATCGAAAAGTAAAGATTAAATTGAATAAGTTACTTAACTGATGTCAGGGTCATATATTAAATCGAAAAGTAAAGATTAAATTCATTTTTATGAAAGACGTTATTGCATTGGAAAATGTGAAGTTTGTATGAGAAAGGTCACTCCATTCATTAGGGATCCTTCGCAGTCCTTTTAAACGTTGCACTCACGAATGAGTCTACAATTGGATATACTACCAGGGCTCGCTGGTGGTTTCCATGGTGAGGGGCCGACGGCTGCGCTGCGGCTCTTGCCTCTACTCCCAAGTGCCGTTGCAATTTAAAATGTAATTTCACCTGCCCCGTAATTTATTTCCAGCAAAACCATTTAGGAAAGCCGCCCACCTCCATCGGACCGCTTTTGCTAAAGGATTGGTATTCCTTCAATTGCCCCCGATGCAATAAAAATCTGATAGTGTCCATTGTACTTTTCCAAAAACCACTTTTCATCCGGACGTAAAGTTTGGTAGAAAAGGCCCGTACGATATTGTTATGAACCGTTGGATTAAAAGCGTGGCTGCCCACCGTTGATCAAAGTCAAAGATGCATACAGGTCTGCAGGGCATGGAGATTGGGTGGAGTGAAATTTTTGTGAGTACAGGTCTGCAGGGCATGGAGATTTCTTGGAGTGAAATTTTTGTTTGATCTCCGTATGTCTGGTAAAACCGCATGTAAACCTGAGTGAATTAATTCCTCACCATGCCAACGTAGTAAATAAATTTATTTTGTCGTAAAGTTATTGGTAATGTTCTTAAGTTTATTTGTTTTTACACGTAATATGGTAATTTTTTTTGGGTAGTCGTTTGCTAAAAAATGGAATGCCTTTTGTTATGGCATATATGAAGTGTAATGTCATGTGAGGGAAGCGTGAGTGAATATACACAACAGTGTAGTCTATTGAAGAAATGGGAATCCGCGCAACAACGTGAGGTAGTTTTTGTTGTTAAAATATTTGTGAAATGTGCAACAGCATGAGTATATTGTTTTGAGAACACATATGAAATCCAAGGGGGAGCACGTACTGCGGAGGAGTTGTTTGTTGTGAAAACAAAAGGGGAAGCACGCGACAGTGCGTATGTGTAATTTCCACACAGCAGTGTGTTGATCTCTCCAGCAGAGACAAAAGTTTTATTTTGTAATGTAGTAGTATGAATATATTTTTTTATTGAAGAAACGGAATGTAATGAGGAGAAGGGAAGCACACACCAGTGCAAATCATGAAATATTTCACACGGCAGTGAAAAGGATAATGTAAGATTTTGTTTTTTTACAGCAGTAAA
Organism: Pinus taeda; assembly: GCA_000404065.3. Taxonomy (NCBI): domain Eukaryota; kingdom Viridiplantae; phylum Streptophyta; class Pinopsida; order Pinales; family Pinaceae; genus Pinus; species Pinus taeda. Next base: position 74,661 of record APFE030047369.1, on the reverse strand, counting down.
TGTAAATGAAAAATTTACACACAACAGTGTAAATATTTTAAAATGGAGGCAAAGTAATTTTGTTTTTGGTGGAAGTTCTTGGTGAATCCCTCTGTTAAAGAGGAAGATGCTTTTCAGCACAATCTCAGGTGAATCCCTCTGTTAAGAGGAAGATCTGTTGTCTTTGGTGAATCCCTCTGTCAAGAAAAAGATGCTTTTCAGCATAGACTCGTGAATCCCTCTAGTTAAGAGGAAGATGTTTTTGTGTAACAGCATATGTTGTCTTTGGTGAATCCCTCTGTCAAGAAAAAGATGCTTTTCAGCATAGACTCGTGAATCCCTCTAGTTAAGAGGAAGTTGTTTTTGTGTAACAGCAGTTGGAGAATCCCTCAGTGTCAGGAAGATGTTTTTGTAAAAGCAGTGCTGGAGAAATCCCTTTGAGAGAGAGGAAGACATTTTGTAATAGTTGGTTTATTGTAAATGAATAGAAGTGTTTTTTTTGCTTGTTGCTGAAACTTTATCTTCAGCAAGCTGAAATTCTGTCTGCAGCAAGATCCTGTGGAGAAAACACAGCATTGCTCTGTGTTCAGTTAATTTGTTTTCGGAATTTTACCAGAAAAATTCCCAACAGTGGTATCAGAGCTTGTCCAAGCTCTTTGGAGGTGTCAAAGAAGCTGTAGGAAGGAGTTTTTTGTTGCAGCAGATTCTCCAGCAGAGTGAAGTCTCAAGCAAAGGAATCCAAGGTATTTCTCAAAGTTTTTCTGTGTTACTATTGAAGACAGTCAATTATTTTAGATACTCAGTCAAATGACGAGGTCAAGGAAGAAAGTCTCCAATCCTCCTAAGCATGTGTCTCCCTCTACTACTAAAATAGAAAACAATCAATTTGAAAGCATTCTATTTGAAGCTCTAAGGTTCAATGGGAACTTTAATATATGGGAAGTAAAAATGAGGACTTTCTTATAGTCTGAAGGGATTGAAATTTGGGAATCAGTGATTGATGATAGCAACATGGATAGAGAATCCAAGGAGTACAATGCAAAAGCAGCAAAGACAATCTTAGATGGGCTGTCTGATTCTGTAAAGAAGAATCTAGGAAAATATTCATCAGCAAAGGATATATGGGACAGACTTCATGACCTTCACACAAAGGGAGCACTGACCATGACCATCAGTCAAGAAGGAAATTCTGAACCCATCATAGAAGCTAAAAATGAGAATGTTGACCTCATCAAGCTTCAAGTGCAAGAAAGGGATGAAGAGCTCGCCAAGCTTAAGAAGGAACTTGATCAAAGTAAAAGGAAGCATGATGAAGAAGTCATATCCATGACAAATCAATTGAATAAAGCAAAGAAGCAGGAAGATACCTTGTCAAGTCAACTTGAACAAAGGCACAAGAATGTGAACAAACTTGTAGAAGAGATTGGACAGTACAAGGTAGAGGTCTCCTCCCTTAAGTCTGAATTACAAGAAGCCAGGAAACAGGCACAAGAAGCTGAGAAGAAAATGGAGAGCAGTCAAGCAAAGAATGAAGAAATCTTCAAAATGAAGTTAGATATCATCTCCCTTAAAATAGTAGCAACTGAAGCTACTCGTAGCAAGGAAGAAACATAGGAACAACTTGCAAAGAAGAATAATGAGTGTGAAATATTGGAAGAAGAGATTGTCCTCCTCAGAAAAAAGGTTGAAGGGATGAAAAAAATCATGAAGATCTCTCAAGCCTTAGATGACATGCTCAGCTATCACAGATGTCCATCTGATAAATCAGGACTCGGGTATGCAGGTGAACCCTCAAACAAGAATGAAAATGCTTTAAGCAAGAGAGATGTGAAGAAGCTAGAAAGAAATTGTGATGCTCCTAGTTCCAGCAAAGGGAAGGAGAAAAATCAAGGCTACAATAGAAGAAATCCTATTCCAAAAAGAAATGTAGATGATGTCAAAGAGGCAAGAGGGAATGGTAATCATCAAAGAATCTCAAGGAAAAAAGGCTTTAGAAGTACATCAAGGAAATCACCATCTACCAGGTACCAAAGTTCATTTGTTGCTTATTGTTATTCTTGTTAAAACTTTGGTCATATGGCAAAAGACTGTAAAGAATCTCATAGAGATAGATGTTATAGTTTCCGACAACCTCCAAGAAACAATTTTACAGGAAGAAATCATGAAATCTTATTCATGAACAATGTAGAATGCTTCAAGTGTCATAACATTGGTTATATGGCACGTAATTGTAACTTAACATGGGCTCTTACACAAGCTAGACCCATGCAAAATAAGAAAGTTACACAAGTATGGAGAAGGAAGGAAATACAGTCTGAAAGTTCCTTGAGCTCTCCAACCAATCTAAGTTTTTTTTTAGAAGACTCTCCAAAAAGGAGATGATGCATATAGTTAGGGGGAGCCTGTAATTCTTGATCATTGTTTCTGAACTAGATTAACAGTCATTCTTTGATGAAGATCTTCTTATAAGGGAAAGATATGAAATTAAATCTGCCATAAAAGCAGAGAAGAAAAGGTTGCAGAATAGCTTAGAGATGCAAAGATTGGAAATCTTGCCTGAGGCAGAGAGAAAGAGGATATTACATGATTGGAATGCCTGAGCACAGGAGTTGAAATTAAAGGGGAGTGTTAAAAATGTAATTTCACCTGCCATGTAATTTATTTCCAGCAAAACCATTCAGGAAAACCGCCAACCTCCATCAAACCGCTTTTGCTAAAGGACTGGTATTCCTTCAATCGCCCCCGATGCAATAAAAATCTGTTACGTGTCCATTGTACTTTTCCAAAAACCACTTTTCATCGGGACGTAAAATTTGGTAGAAAAGGCCTGTCCGATATTGTTCTGAACCATTGGATTAAAAGCCTGGCTGCCCACCGTTGATCAAAGTCAAAGCTGCGTATAGGTCTGCAAGGCATGGAGATTGCGTGGAGTGAAATCTTTTTTTGACCTCTGTATGTCTAGTAAAACCATATGTAAACCTGACTGAATTAATTTCTCACCATGCCAAAGTAGTAAATGAATTTATTATGTCGTAGAGTTATTGGTAAAGTTCTTAAGTTTATTTGTTTTTACACAGCATGTAATATGGTAATTTTTTTTGGGTAGTCGTTTGTTAAAAAAATGGAATGCCTTTTGTTATGGCATATATGAAGTGTAATGTAATGTGAGGGAAGCGTGAGTGAATATACACAGTAGTGTAGTCCATTGAAGAAATGGGAATCCATGTAGCAGCGTGAGGTAGCTTTTGTTGTTAAAAAATTTGTGAAATGTGCAGCAGCACGAGTATATTGTTTTAAGAACGCATATGAAATCCAAGGGGGAGCACATACTGCAGAGGAGTTGTTTGTTGTGAAAACAAAAGGGGAAGCATGCAGCAGTGCGTATGTGTAATTTCCACACAGCAGTGTGTTGATCTCTCTAGCAGAGACAAAAGTTTGATCTCTCCAACAGAGACAAAAGTTTTATTTTGTAATACAGCAGCATGAAGATATTTTTTTTTTGAAGAAACGGAATGTAATGAGGAGAAGGAAAGCACGCATAAGTGCAAATCATGAAATCTTTCACACGGCAGTGAAAAGGATAATGTAAGATTTTGTTTTTTTACAGCAGTAAATGTAAATGAAAAATTTACACACAGTAGTGTAAATCTTTTAAAATGGAGGCAAAGCAATTTTGGTTTTGGTGGAAGTTCTTTGTGAATCCCTCTGTTAAAGAGGAAGATGCTTTTCAGCACAGTCTCCGGTGAATCCCTCTGTTAAGAGGAAGATCTGTTGTCTTTGGTGAATCCCTCTGTCAAGAGGAAGTTGCTTTTTAGCATAGACTGGTGAATCCCTCTAGTTAAGAGGAAGATGCTCTTCAGCATAATCTCTCGTAAATCCCTCTGTGTGAGGAAGATGTTTTTGTAAAAGCAGTGCTGGAGAAATCCCTTTGAGAGAGAGGAAGACATTTTGTAACAGTTGGTTTATTGTAAATGAATAGAAGTTTTTTTTTTGCTTGTTGCTGAAACTTTATCTTCAGCAAGCTGAAATTCTGTCTGCAGCAAGATCCTGTGTTAAGATCCTGTGGAGAAAACAGAGCATTGCTCTGTGTTCAGTTAATTTGTTTTTGGAATTTTACCAGAAAAATTCCCAACAATATATTAAATCGAAAAGTGATGATTAAATTAATTTTTAGGAAAGACGTTATTGCATTGGAAAATGTGAAGTTTGTATGTGAAAGGTCACTGCATTCATCAGGGATCCTTCGCAGTCCTTTAAATGTTGCATTCATGAATGAGTCTACAATTGGATATACTACCAGGGCTCGCTGGTGGTTTCCATCGTCAGGGGTCCGACAGTTGCACTGCGGCTCTTGCCTCTACTCCCAAGTGCCCTTGCGATGGAGTTTAATTTGGAGCGGAGGGTATTTTACTTGAAATCCCCAGGGCTTCTAGAGTTCTTTGTGTAAGCATTTCATTTTTTTTTCTCAGTGAAGGAATAAGCTCAGATGTTCGGCACTGCAAGCTGTTAACTTTCGTCTGCCTTCCGAGAATCCTCATTTTCAGGTGGATCGAGCATTCGCATATCGAATCCCTTGAGTGCCAAGTGCATGCAGTGGAAGGAAGTTGATGACCTGAGAGGTAGGGAGCCTTAGGACAAACATGGGGAACCAGAGAATCAGTATTGCTGCTGGCTGCATACAGGAGGATGTTCGTGAAGGGACTCTACAATGGAAAGATTCATTAGATGTCTTTTGTACGTGATTGATTGGGTGTAGTAGATTTGGAGAGGAGGGATTTGTTATACATGACGACTACTTGTTGTAGTTGTAGGACATATGTAATTTTTGATGGTTTGCTTGCACAATTATTCGCTAGTTATGTTATGATTTCTTGGTGTGTAAGTGATCCAGAGTTTATCTTCCTGTATATTCATTAGTGGTTTGCTTGATAAAGAAGATGAGAAGAGGAAGAGAGCTTGATTCTGATGCTTTGGAGGGGTACTCCAACATCAGTGGTTTGCTAGATAAAGCAGATGAGAAGAGGAAGGGAGCTCGATTCTGATGCTTTGGAAGGGAACTGGAGTAGGAAGTATTCTTGTCACTACAATCATATCTTTATTTGGATAAGTATTTTTTGTAGAGCTTCTCATAAAGGCAATCAACATTGATATAGGAAGGTAAAGACTACACATTTGGGATTAGAGGATAGACACAAGTATGCATCTATTTCATATAGAGATCATTAAGTATAGTATTCATTACTTCAAGCTTTTATCTCACAATGGTTTATTATTGTTAGTATGCTATGTATATGGTGGAAGTTAGGGGATAAGGTCGATTTTTTCCATGGTTATAGTGAAAATATGGTATGGAGCCACTTCTTTACAAGTTTTATGTGTTTCATGGGCATTTGAAAGGTATTGAATGACGTAGTTGTGGTAGGGACCTCATTATTAGGGTCGGTGAGTTGTGGACATATAGAAGTACCATATAGTAAAGAGAGGGAACATTGAAAGTAGCATCAGGGGTGTCCATAGAGATTGGGCACATACTTTATACAATAAAGTGGATTACATGAGGATGGTGCATTTAAAGGTCTCTACAATTGTACTTTTTATTAAGTGGATTCATATAGCATGCCCATTAAGATATTTGCCTTGGGCCACCTTTGTAAAGGTAGAAGTGACACGTCTCTCCTTATGGTTATGGGATGTTGATAGATAGTACTACATAGTCAAAGATGTATCGATTTAGATCTATATAGATCAAAAGGAGAAGGACATAGGATGGCTGGGAAATTTCTAGGTGGTCACAGATAGGGAGATAAGAGGTTGGTGATGGTTCAAAGATTAATATTTGAATGATGTGGTTCTTTCACATGTTTGGTGACAACACGTTGTGACAGGTGGAAGGACGTGTTGGTGGGGTGTAGATGGTATATGGTGGGCACATAGAGGGCATGTTGAAGGCCTCCTCTTGTTCTCCCAAAAGGTTGACTGAAATTACTATTCAAGCAGAGAGGGGGGCATTTTCGAAATTTTTACAAGCTCTAGTGAATTCGGTGTCTGAACAAGGTGGTGTGGAGAAAATTGGGAAGGTTGCACCTGGGAATATAAGTCTACAGGATCTCGGTGCAAATGGGCATTAAAACAAACTGAAGAAAGTTCCCATCAAGGTTATCAAATGGGAGTCACCTTTGGTTCTGGGGTTGGATCATTCTGGGAAAGTGAGCCACCTTTGGTTTTGTGGTCGGATCATTCTGGGAAAGTATTGAAGGGCTGATAAACAAGGATTTTTTTGGCAGGTGGTACTATACATTGATGACAGGGAATAGGTGAAAAAATGGGTATAAGAAAGGTGGTTTAAAATACTGAAATACAAACATAAAGTGAGCATTCTATTCAACGGATGGATATGCTTCCATTTCCTAAATTTGCAGGATGCGAACAGTATTTTAAAGGTCCCTTGGGTCAAGGGAAGAGGTTTTCATATCTTACAGAGATGGAGGGTGGGCTTGGACTCCCTTTCAAAGGAACCTCGTCAGAATATGGTATGGGCCAAATTTCCAGGTTTTCCATTGGAACTCTCGAATAAATAAGCTATATCAGAGATAGCAACAAAATTGGGAAGTGCTATTACTGGGATGAAAGTTGTTTTAGAGATCTGGATAAGAGAATGGCCTCGATGTTAATTAAGCTGGATATGGGAAGAGGATCGATATCTAGATTGGAATTGCAGTGGAGTAGTTTTACACTTATTCTATCCATCAATTACTGCAATGTGCCATATAGGTGCCTGAACTGCCATGATACACGTCACTTGGTGTTGACATGTCTGCAGAAATTTATGCCAAGAAAGTATTTTGCAGTCAAGAGGTAACTGGAATTCATAATGATGTCTATCATGCAACTCCTACAGATGACTCCCCTACAATTTTCAAAGGACTTGGAGGTAATTCAGTACCCTTCTCTTATAATGTGAAAGATTTATATTACTCTAAAATGAACCGACCTCGTATCAATTCCAAATTGGTCTCCTATGATGATATAGTTGGGCCCTTAGAAGCATTGCAGTCGACTCTTTGTCTTCATGCCCATACAGCTTCCCCTTATAGCTCTCGGTATGTGACACATGATGTAGCATACCCTATCGGTTGGGGAGGGGAGGCGTATACTAGACAACACGATTTCTATCAGAATTAGAGTGTTAACGCTAAGGGAGGTGACAAGACCCATTGTCACTGCATTTGGCGTGGGAATTTTAGGTAAGATGGGATCGTCCATGGGAACTCAAAGGAGTTATTTCATTTAAATCCCAGAAAAGCCACCTAATTTACCTAAAATTCCTATACAATCAGAAGAAGTGATTCAACCTTCTACTATGTCTCCTAATAAGTAGTTTTAGGTATTGATTTACTCCTCGAAATCCATGGAACTTCTTACTATTAAAAGATATTTCTTTGGGAATTTTGGGGAACCATCAAAACCCTATAATAATTTCACTCAACGAAAGAAGAGACCTCCTAAATTTAATAAGGTGTCACCATGCCATATATATGATCTCACATATGGTGTGGAAGAAGGGTTATAGGTTCCCATCTTTGACATAGGCCGCCCATATACATCTACAAAAGTTTCAATTTTGGATTTCTATGGAACCCAGGTCCTTAGAGGGGAATCACCTGTGTCGGAGGTGCCCCCATGAGAGACCCTCAAAATTTGCTCCCTATGGGGTATTTCTAGGATACATAGTTCAACTATGATTTTAGTTCAAGAAACTATTATGTATATAGAAAAAACATGGGGAATTTTGATGTCTATATACCTTGATTGGCAAGTTTGTGCAACAAGCGCAAATGGGCTTTCTAGTGGATTGGGGATTATATGGAACCCACAAATTTTTGAGATGTAGGCCTTTTCATCTTGTGCAGGTATTATCCTTATGGGACATTTGGTGGGAGCTGGACAAAATGTTCACATTATTAACTCATATTCTCCAAACGTAGGCCGCAGATAATTCTAGGATAAATTGGTAGGTTCTGGAATATGAAGGTTGAGCTCACTGATAGTTGCAAGTGATCTAAATTTCTTGATGGGTATGGAAGAAATATGGGGTACTAAAGCTCAGATATATTATTTATATACATACTTTAAGTAAATGTTGGAGTGATCTAGGTGGATGTTGGTGGCCACCCACCTATCCCACTTGGACCCCCACAATTGTCTCTTTCAATTTTTCAGTTTGTTTAATTGTAGCACAATTTTTATTTTGGGCAGTTTTTCGGGTCCTGAACTTCCGTAGCCGTTTTGAGGCCCTAAACAACAATTTTTTGGAAAACCTGGGAGCAACATGAGCCCATGGGTTGATGTTGCTCACTCAAAAGTTATAGTCCTTGGATAGATCTTTCTAATGAAATATTGTGCATGTCAAGCAGAGATCATATGCCAAAGTTACGACCCCGGGAAGTGATTTAACAATTTATCCAAACAGGGCCCATAGTTTGGCTCTTTGTCTCATAGGGTTAAGTTTTTGGATGTTTAGGGTTTTCCATTGTTTCTCAACAATAAATAGGCCTTCGAGCTCATTGTAACACAGTTAAGAGGCATGTATCCACCACATCTCTTCTCAGATATAAGCTACCATTGGCCTAGCTGGTTTATTTCCATTTTTGTTTGTAAGCATATTTCAATATTTTACATTAATGAAATGAAGTATTATTTCTGTTGCATCTTTTTAGTTATAGTTATATCTATAATTCGTTGCGTTGTTGTTTAAATCTGGATCCGTGGTATTAGAGGGGTCTGCTCTTTCTCTATTTTTCTTTGCATGTCCCCAACGAGGTGGGGATATAAGGAGTTAGGGCTTGTACTGGTCGAACCCTTGCAAGACTAGCCTCACAAATCCCGATGTCCTCCCATGGTAGATGAAAATAAAGATGAGGGGGTAGGATATCCTATCAAAATATTGCTCGAAGAAGCCCTCGAGCGACAAAGGAATGCGATAATGGAAAACTTTGCCCAAATCCTTCAGCGGCTACCTAGGGCAACACATCTGCTTCCAACAGCTATGCTGGAAATTCCACACCCTTTAAGGTATATGTTAACTTTGAAATCCCCATATTCGAGGGTCAAATAGACAGAGATACTATAGACAAATGGTTAAATCTAATAGATGGTTATTTTTCTGTTCATGATTTTTCCAGCTGTGAAAAGATCACTTTTGCACTTCTCAAAGCAACCCCCCACATCAAGGACTAGTGGGAAACCTACTACGAGCATAAGGATGAAAGTATGGGCTCATTATTTTCTACTACACCCACTTGGAATTCATTATGGGATGTCATCAAGGACCAGTACTACCCTGCCAGGAGCTATGAGGACAAATACATAAAGTGGACCACACTGCCGCAGGGAAGGGACCAATATGTGCCAAAGTTCACAAATATTTTTCATACCCTTCGCACAAAGTTGGGTATCAAGGATTATGAGTTGCATTTGGTACTCAAATACCATGGCTACCTACACAGGTACATCTAGGACGAGATGGAGTTCCTGGACATCTCCTTGCTCAGCACAGTGTACTAATATGCTGTCAAGATCGAGCATAAGTTTAAACAAAAGAAGCGAGACTTTGGATCTACAAATCCAAAGAACAAGGGACAAAACTAAAGCGGGGTGACCCAAGACAACCCGTTGAAGTCGCAAGAAAATAACAACACCAAAAAGTCAAAGAATGACATAGGAAAGTGGTGTGAGTTCCATAAGAACCCCACTCATAACACAAGTGAGTGTCGGACCAACCAGTCACTGGTGGCCGAGTTGAAGGCTTCAGAATCAGATGTGTGTTCTGACCTTGAGTCAAAATGCAACAAGGGGAATCACAAAGGGAAGCAAATCATTGATGCAGATCCCAATGCCACTATTTCCACTGCTAAGGTCCAGAAGAATGAGCTTGAAGATATAGAGGAGGGGGAGCACCTTTTCCACTCATAGATGTGGGTGAAAGGTTCATCGCTGCAATTCATTGTTGACAGTGGGAGTCAAATGAACCTCATTTCAGCAGAGGTCATGAAGTGGCTCGGCCTCTCAACCACACCACACCTGCAGCCATACAGCATTGGGTGGCTTCACCATGGGCGAGATCTCTGAGTCTTCCAGTAGTGTCGCCTTCCCTACAGCATCAAGCCCTTCACAGATGATGTATTATGTGATGTTACACCTCTTGATGTTTGTGATGTATTATTAGGCCAACCATACTTGTGGAGTGACATGCTATGTATGAGTTAAGTCCTTGCACTGTTAATATTTCTTTGGGTAATTCATTATACAGGATACGAGAGTTAGCCCCACCTACTGCCACCTCTTTGATCTCTGCTAAGAAATGTAGCAAGATCATCTCCGAGACTAGGAAATTCCTTTTATGTTTGGTTCGCGCCCAAAGTAAGGGGAAGATCATTGCCACATCCGTGACCCCCGTGAAGGGTTCCTCCATGCAGTAACAACAACAGATGGATACAATGATATTCTTCTCACCCATAGGGGTACCATTGCACTATTAGGTCAAGCATCCATTTGGTCTAACTCCTAGAGTACCTTTACCCAACAAGTCGACGTATTGCTGCTTCATTCTAGAAAATGCCAAGTACAACTAGCGACATGATCATCATCAGGTACCACACAAGTTTCAAGTGGGCGACAAAGTCTGGTTGCATCTATAGAAAGAATGCCTTACAAGAGCCCATCAGAATCTTAGACCACTCCGATATGGTCCTTACACCATTACCAAGGCTGTGAGAAATAATGCTTCGGAGCATAAAATTTCCCCATTCCTTCGTTTGCATCGAGTGTTCAATGTGGACCACCCTCAACCATGCTTCCCACCATTACTAGACACATCAGAGGTTCCATAACAGCTCACCAAGGACCAACTTGTGCTGAAGTTTCCTCATCTCATGTAGGAACTCAACGCAATGGGGACCATTGCTTCCTAAGGGGGGAGGAATTATTTGGGTGGATGTTGGTGGCCACGCACCTATCCCACATGGACCCCCACAACTGTCTCTTTTAGTTTTTCAATTTTCTTAATTGTAGCACAATTTATTATTTTTGGCAGTTTTTCGGGTCCTAAACCTTCGTAGCATTTTTAACGCCCTAAATGGCGTTTTTTTGGGAAAAATGGGAGTAACATTGGTCCATGGACCAACGTTGTTCACTTAAAAAGTTGTATTCCTTGGAAGATATTTCTAACGAGGTATTATGCATGTCAAATGGAGATTGTATGCCAAAGTTACGACCCCGAGAAGTTTATGTACCCATTTACCCGAACGGGGCCCATAGTTTGGCGCTTCATCTCCTAGGGTTAGGTTTTTGGATGTTTAAAGTTTTCCATTATTTCTCAACAAAAAATAGGCCTTCGAGGCTCATTGTAACAGAATTTAGAGGCATGTAGCTGCCACATCTCTTCTCATAGATAAGCTACCATCACCCTAGCTGGTTTATTTCCATTTCTGTCTGTAAGCATATTTCAATATTTTACATTAATTAAATGAAGTATTATTTCTGCTGCATCTCTGTATTTATGGTTAAATTTGTAATTTATTGCATTCTTGTTTAAATCTGGATCATGGAGAAACAAGCCTTTGTTAATATAATGCTAATACCCATTGGTCCTACATGGAGGAATAGCCGCAAATACAAAGAAGGGATTTCAAAGAGACTTCAAAGGTTTATGGTAAGTATGTCTATGTATAATCTGTATTGAGGATTGAGATCCTATATTATATCGATATTCATCTCAAATCATTTTCCTATCATGCTTACATGGGAAGGGGAGATAAGGAGGAGAACATATCCATTTAATTTCAATTCCAAATGGTTGCAGTCAGAGGAATTTGGGACTTTGGTATGTGAAGTGTGCAACGAGGTGGATATTTCTTCACACAAAAATTAGATGTCATCAATATGTGAGAAAATTAAATCATTGAAAGTGGAAACAAGGTGTTGGATAAATGAAAATAAGTAGGTGGAGACCAAAGATATTAAAGAGATTGGGATAATCCTTGAATATTACAACGGTCCCTTGGATCCTTTATTCTTTTCAGAAGCATATCGATCCTGGTTCATTATGTTGGAAGGTAGGAGAAGTGATATATTTAAATGGTAGGAAGAAGATATAAGGATGAAAAGCAGGGCTACTTGGATTAGAGCTGCCCTGGATTAAAGTTGGAGATAAAAACTCGACATTCTTCCACACACATTTTAATTGAAAAAAAATGTATAATTGTATTCAAAAATATTAAAGATGGCATTGGAAAAAATTCACTGTTCACAAGTGGATATACAATAGGTTGTAGTTTCACATTTTAAAGGGCGATTTATTGATAAGTCACCTTTGATTATGTCTCAAATGGACCACATATATTTACTTCCCAAAATGTTTACTATGGAGGATAATGAAAATTTGGTGTTCCCGATTATAAGCATAGAGTTGATTCAGGTTATGAAGGTATGTGCTAAAGAGAAGAGTCTGGGGTCAGACAGTTGAGCGGTGGAACTATTTCTTCATTTAAAAGAGCTGATGATTCCAAACTGATTGGCGATTGTGGAAGAATCAAGGACACAAGGGTGTATTTCGAGTGAAATTATTACCACTTTCATTGCGATGATACCCAAGAAGGAGATATTTGAATCATTTGCAGATTCTATGTTGATTTCCCTCTGAAACTCTCTCTATAAGGTGATATCAAAGTTGATTGCATGCAGGATCATACCAGCATTGTCTAAATACATCGTAGACAAACAATTTTGGTTTTTAGAAGGAAGATAGGTCCAGGACGCTATTGGGATTGCTCAAGAAATGATAAATTCCATTAAAACTAGGAATTAGAAAGCATGTCTCCTCAAGGTGGACTTCATCAAGGCGTATGACTCCATTGATTGGGATTTTATCAAGTTGGTATTGATCAAAATAGGTATTTCCATTCGGAATACCAATTGGATAATGGGTTGTATCAAAACAACAAACTTTGAAGTAATAATCAATGGTTTTCTGACTAAGTTCTTTCAAGCGTTTAGAGGGTTGTGGTAGGGATGCGCCATTTCCTTGCCTCTCTTTTTGCTTGTTATTGGTTGCATGAGAAGAAACTGAGAGGAGCTCAGGAAAATGGAAAAATTATTGTTGTTAGGATGTCCACACGGATTTCTATTATACACTTACTGTTTGTTGATGATCTTCTTTTTGGTGGTAAATCCGCCATCAAGGAATGGGACATTATACAAAGACTTATTAAATCAGTTGGATAGACCTCTAGCCTAAGTAGGAATGAGGGGAAATCATTGTTGGTCAGAGTGGAAGGAGAGGAAGAAAGGAATAAGGATATTTCAATGCTATTTGGTGTTAAATACAAGCAAATTAAAGAGGGATTTTCATATATGGGTTTCAACCTAAAACCGATAGGATACAAAAATATGGATTGGGAATGGTTGATTCACAGATTCTAGAAGAAACCATTTTGCTGGAAATACAAACTATTAACGATGGGAGGAAGAATTGTCATGTTGAAATATGACCTTCAAAACCTGTTTATTTACTAAATACATTTATTCCTTTTGTCAAGGGAGATCATTCATAGGATCGACGTAATCATGGGGTGTTTCCTATGGGCAGGGACACATCAAAAAGGTTAAATTCATTTTCTTAGTTGGACAGACGTGGCACGACCAGTCAAGGAAGTTGGGTGGGGAATTATAGACACCTTGTTGTTTGATAAGGCACTCATCATTAAAAGCATGTGGAGAGAAGTCTCAAGTAAGTGTCTTTAGGCTCTCACCATCAAATATAAATATATGTATAGATAGGATTTTTCCACATGGATAGGTAGAAGGGCAAGGAAAAAATCATGTATATCTTTTACATGGAAGATTATGTTGCATAATCTGCATTGGATGTCGGGATTCATACAATGGGAGGCACAAGATGGTTCAAGGATTAACATTGTTCTAGACGTTATTGTAGGGATGATAGGAAATCAATCCCTATTGAAATAGTTGCTCAATATTATACAAAGGAAAGGAGTTTTATTATTGCAACATATGTATCAGTCAGGTGGATAGAGTATTGATAGAAAAAATGGATCTGGGCCATAGATCTCAGCCTTACACAGTATTATGTAGAGTAATTAGAGGGGTATATTTCAGAACTTTGAAATGTTGGTATCAGTTTAGAGGAGCTAGGGGAACATCATCAAATGGTTTTGGGAGGCAACCCTTAGAAGGACTTGCCGAGGGTAAAATAAATTTATCAAGTTATGCCTAGAGTCAAGAATAAATTTAAATGTCATGATCTGTCTCAAGATATTTGGAAATGGAATATCCTTTATAAAATTAGAAGCTTATTTTGTCTTGCAATGAATGATATAATCTTGACATGGAATAATTTACAAAAATGAGGATTCTACGCACAAGGCATTTGTCTAATATGTATGAGGGGTCCAAAGTGTCTTTCACATTTACTTCTAACTTGTTTTCATGCAATGCTAGTTTAGGAAGGTAGCATGGAAATTTTAAAGCTAAATCTGGTGGGGAATCACATTTCTCTAATTTCCTGTATTTAGGCATGGTACAACAATAACAAAAGATTTAGATACCTTCCCTATTACATTATGTGGATCATGTGGAGAAGTAGAAATTTCGTTATCATTGACCATAAACCAGCGAAGGTTTAGGAGTACATCGTCAAGGTTATCACTCTCTACAATGAAATGGGATCAACTATGAATATAAATAGAATCCAGACATGCAAATATAAGGAAGTATGGAAATCATATCCACTTGGATTCTTTGATGCAACGAGTAAAAGGAAACTATGTGCGTGTGGGGAAATATTTGTCATAGGACCTGGTAGATACTACCACTTTTGGTGGGAGGGAGGACAAGGGACAAACAATAAGGCAAAGATTTCAGCATTATGGAGAGTCTTAATTGCAGCAAAGTGGCTAAAACTTGAAAAGATAAAGGTATTCGAAGATGTAAAAGGAATCATTGATTAGGTGAAAGACAACACAAACTTCATGTTCACTAATATTAAACAATTGGATGAAGAGAATTAGAACATTTGTAAGCAAGATCTAGAGTATTCAATTCTGTCATATCTATCGAGAACAAAACTGGATAGCGGATCTATTATCCAAGATAGCGATAGAAAAAGATTTAGGTAAGTTCTTTTCAATGAATTTGATGAGGGAAAGTTGATTAATGCTACTAGCACCAACTATTCATACATGTCAACCCAAAAAACAAGGATTATGAATATAAAGACAAAATTATATGTAAGGGGATATTGATATTGGATGAACTAAAAGAAAACAATTAGTTGAAACATTTTTTTATGAGTCGTAACATTAAACAATTTTTAAACTGATGCAAAAAATACTGTAATAGAAATAGGATAAATTTTGGATGATCATAGAAAGTAATGAACAAATGCATACAAAAATGAAAAAATAGAATAGGTGTGAGTCTTGCAATAAGACTTCAAAAGAAATTTTGAGATAAGAAATATTTAGTTAACTATAGTTATATAAATAAAAGAGATCGGTCTTCTTTTCATGACAATTGAAAAATGGGGAAAAATGTGATCAAACTTAAACTATTATTCACTTAATAATCTAAGTTGCGCGGAGCCACCATCGTTTAATTAAGGCACCTTAACTCTCTAGTATTGTTTTCCATCCCTTAGTACGACGCATTCCCCTCCTTGGCACAATTAATACCCTCACGTCAGGCGAGGAAAATTTATGGAGATACTATTGGAATTTAGCAGAGATATATATTGCATCCATGGAGTTCATTGGGAATCTCCATCACGTCCATGTAATCATGAATCACCATGAGGATAAGTGATGAAAATGATGATAATTGGGATTTGCTAGTGGGATTATACACTGACATCCATTTCTATGAATTTCTCGGTGGTCTGTCTTTTGATTATTAGCACAGTGAGAAGGGCTTTCCAAAGGCTGCTTTATTCCCCTGAATGAATAAATCTAGCAGTGGGAAACACGTTGACTTATTCAACTTGACTGTTCACCCGACATGGTGACATGAGTGGAAAAATTAAAAATTTGACGATGGAGAGGGACAAGATGGTGTAGATACAGTGCATGGGACTCTTGCACATTGAAGAGTTGACTTTTGAATTAACAACAACCATGTAGATCATTATTCAGTAGTAGTAGTAGAATCTATTGCAGAGGCAAGTAGATGAAATTGATGGGCTAAGTAATCAATTGTAATAGATACAAGTAACATTACAGCCCCTATCTTTGGAAACTCAGTCTCTTACGTAATTTGATGAAAGAGAATCGACCCCACCCCAAAAAGGGAAATTGATTCGAGACGCCTCGAGAAAGGGTGCCATGACAACCATTGGAAAGGGGCACAATTTCGTTGATTTATTGTAAATTTTAATTTTGTAAGCCTCTAGAAAGCGAGCGTTGGCAGGGAGCATGTTGGCAGAGAACGAGGTTCTCATTCTATTAGAGTTGTTTAGAATATTGGGTTATATAAACTTCCTGCCAGTGTATTAGGGCGTGGCCAAAAAATAGCGAACTAATTTGGGCGAGAAGGCATCGGGCTATGAGCCACCATATATGTAATATTTCCTTTTTCTTTGAATATATATTTACTATGGGTGTTTTAATATCCATGCAATCTTGTCTGTACTTGTTCCCATTATTAGTGTGTTGTTTTTTCCTACCATTATAGTGTATAATGATGTACCCAATGCATGTTTTGTGTGAGCACCACGAGAGTTTAAGAAAGTGTTGAGACCATGGCGAAGGCTAGGTGTGAAAACCAAAAAATAAAGTGCACATAATAGTGCACTGAAAATAAGTCAAAGTGATGGTCAGTGTCGAAAGGGAATCAAGACCACCAACAAGGTCGGACCACAACACCATGCAAAGGTCGGGATGATACGATTAGTCCTGAGCCCTAACTTTGGATGGGACTAAGTCAGTTGGCGGGGCACTTAACTAGTTAGCTACGAAGGAGAAATGGAAAAGGGTGGACCCCTAACCAAAAGGGAAGACTCACGACTTGTGATGTCAGAGTGGAGTGTGAGTTTGGAAATGGGGGTTATTATTTGTTCGGCCCTTTCAAGAGTTTGGTGAGCCATCAATGCTCAACTCTCAAATTTGCAAGAAGCCACTAGTGGCCAAAACACTAACGTGAAGGTTGGATTGGAGTCTGGCTTAGAGAAAGAGTAGAAGATTTTGGGGATTTGGGGAAGTGCGAGTCAATTGTTATGTGAAAAGGTGGAAGTGTCAGGTTCCAATGGCCCATTGTGAAATTCCTAAAACTTGAATCATATTGCAGCAACTGGTAATATGTATTCTAACTGATAGATTAATTATTCGATTTATTGATGCGACAACATCAAAATAAACACACTGCAATCTTTACAAATAAAAACCGTGGAAATAAAATAGTGTTTGAATTGAGAAATTCTAGCACACACACATAAAAGTTAACACTGTTGTTTTTGGAAAAAGGTCCCTAGTGAAACATAATGCAGGACAACTTATGCAACATATGAGGGTTTTATTTTATTATGTAGCAGTGAAATTTTGAGTATAATTTATGGATCCCCAATTGGAAATCCAAACAACAAGAAAAATTGGGCAAAATTATCAGAGGGACTTACACTTCCTGCACAAGTAATTTTGGCACAACTTCTCTTCATAAATTTGTCCTCCTAGACCCTCTATGTTAGCCTCTGCACTGCTCTGTGAAGATCCTATGACGTCTAGCCTATGAAATGCCTCTAAGGAAGTCATTCTTCTTGTATATTTTGAGGAAATCACTTCTCTGGTACTCTATACCATCTGCCTAGCCTTTGGAGCTGAAAAAAGAAAAAGAAAAAAGAAAAAATAAAATAAATAAATAAATAAATAAAAAATTTAAAAAAATCTCTCTAGCAAAATCGAATTGCTTCTAAAGAAACTGCATAGTCTTTTGGACTGTCTCACTCAGAATAACTCAACCCCTTGTTTCTTCGTCTCTGGATCTGGAAAAATTCATCTGTATTAGTGTCTCTTCCCCTCACTAACCCTGCTTCAATCTTTGTCTCTCCCACAACTATTATTTCTCTCTCGAAATTGATATGACAAGAAAATCGAACTACAAAAGTGTTTGTTCCAATTTCCCATCGAATTATTCTTATATTCCTCTATTGGGACTCTAATGACCAAGATTAAATCTTCATCAATGGCTAGGATCATCTTGAACTCGATTCGTGTGAAATTCTAGATGATTCTCACCTTGACTTAATTAATTCTTATTACTTAAACAATTTTCCTAAGTTTAGACCTAGGAAACATTAATAAAATTGGTTAATAATCTAATTAAGTCATTTATAGGTGGAATTTCCAAAAGCAATTTTTGGGTTTGGATATCTGATGTATTCTAGCCTTTCCACCAAATTTTGTGGATAAAATGCATCTGATTCTACATAAACTAACACTCCCTCTTAGCGAGGACTCTATTCTCTCTCTATTGATGCATATCCTGCCACAACACCCTATCTTTGTATCACTTTTGTCACGTTATTGATATCCGGCCATACTGTCTGCCAAACACTACGTAACTTTGATTCTTCATCCATTCTACACCTGACCTTGATATACTACTACTAACCTTGCATATGCACTACAACTCCCTCTCATCTATTACCGGTGAAATTACAACTACTACAATTGAGAACCATCCAAAATACTGAATCAATTGTGTTGAATATAATGCATCTAAATTCTGAGTCTTTGAGTGCTAATAGCATTGGTACTGTCACTGAATAATTTGCGTTGCTTCCAACTCTGCATTGATCCATCTACTTTGGTGTTGAACCTGCATTGCGCTCCTTAGTATCTGACTACATGAACTGCCATTGATCCATCCTGTTACTAAATACTATGGCCCCCCATAGAAAGATAATGATCCATGAGGTGCACTCCTGAAGGACCCTCCCCTATCTCTGTATCTCTCTAGGGATAAAACTCCAAGTCACCCCACCTCACTTCTAGAGGTATGGTTGGAAACATCACGAAGTCTTCCTCCAACCAGGGGGACAACTTGTCAATCTAATTTGAAGCTGCCTGTTGGTCCTCCTTCTCCCACTTGTCCTTCTTCCTAAGAGGAAAATATGTTTTGTAGTGACTGAAATCACCATGCTTGAAGCACTTGACCTTAGACAGGTCCTTCTTCTTCTTTCTCTGGTCCCCCTGTCCCTGACTGGGACCCTTAGATTCTATTGCCACATTCTCCTCCTCCTTCACCACCTTTTGTCTTCTGCCATTGATGGAGTTCTTCAACAGAGCTCACATCAATTCCTCCTACTACAAATCGACCCACATTTTGTCCCATCCTTGTAGTGTGTCTTTGCCCAATATACTTTGGATGAATACTTTTCAATCCTCTAAGACACTATTGAGTGCCAATAATACTAGCTCTGAAGATTGAGGCATTGCTCCAATAGCTAAAAGTGGTCTCGGACTTCCTGAATCCTAGTGAGGAAGGGATCTATGTCTTCCACCTTCTACATAGTGATGCATCTCAGCTCCTCCTCTAGGAACATCTTCCACTGCTCAGAAGTACCCTGGTATAGCATGGAGAGAGCATCCCACATATATTTGGTCGTTCGCTTCATCATAATATGTGAGACTATATGGTCCTCGACTCCATCTGGGATCAAACTATTCACACATGCCATCTCATTCCTATATTCCTTGAGTTGGTTTGCATCCTGAGGAACTACCACTACATTATCAATGTAAGCTTTCCGGTAATATTCATCTAGAAGGAAATACAACTTGGCCTTTGATATGGCATACTTGGATGATATATACAACCTCCCTTAATCTCTAAGCCTTGTAGTGGCCATCTAAAAAACTGTTCAAAATCCCCTCTTTCCATCTTCTTTGTTGTTTCTCTACTAGTCGCACTCCCTTCTGGAGCAAGAATATATGCTCACATCTATTGTTATCTACAAGGAAAATTGAACTTATGTGACTTGAAGTTCCCTGAGAGAAATGTTCCCTCTGCGCTTTGTGCTTTTCTCTTCCACCCGATGCTGGTTCTACTGTAAATATTCTCAGTGAAAATTTGAGTTGTAGCTGCTCCCTATGACTGCTGGAATCACTCTCCTCAAAAAATCAAATTTTCTGCACTCCTACAATTGAAAATTGAACTGTTAGCCCAACAATTTAGCTTGCTTATCTGAGCACTGCATTGTCTCAATAATTTAGGCCTACTACTCCCTCTAAGTAGTGAAATTATTTCTTCCCTTTCGAGCTTCTCGGTTGATCACTTACACTAGGATACCATGTCAAAATTCCTAAAAATGGAATTATATTGCAGCAACTGGTATTATTTCTTCTAACTCAGAGATTAATTCTTCAATTTATTACTACATAAACTTTCAATAAACACACTACAATATTCACAAATAAAGACTATGGAAATGAAATAGCATTGTAAATGAGAAATGATAGGACACACATATAAAAATTAACGTCGTTGTTTTTGGACAAAAGTCCTAGGAAAAATCCAATTCGTGAAAATTGATGCAATAGATGAAGGCTTTATTTTGCTATGCAATAATGATATTATGAGTACAATATATGGATTCCCAACTGGCAAGACAAACAACAAGAAAATCTAGGAAATATTATTTGAGGGAATTACCCTTCCTCCACAAGAAATCATGTCACAACTTCTCTTCATAAATCCATCACCTTAGACCCTCTGTGTCAGCCTCTATGTTGCTTTGTGTATATCCTATGACGTTTAGCCTTTCAACTGACTCTAATGAAGTCATTATCTCTATCTCTTATGAGGAAATCACTTCTCCGGCACTCTGAACCCCCTGCCCGACCTCTAGAACTGAAATTTAATTTCTCTCTAGCAAAATTGAATTGCTTCCCAAGAAATTGTGTAGTCTTTTGTGCTACTTCATTGGGAATAACTCGATCCCTTGTTATTGCCTCTGTGAATATGGAAATATTCCTTCAGGTAATTGTCTCTATCCCTCACTAACCCTCCTTTGATCTATGGCTCTTCAGAAACTGCTCCTGCTCTCTGGAAATTGATATGCCAAGAAAATAAAACTACAAAAGTGTTTTCTCCAAGTGCCCACCAACTTCTTCTTATAATCCTATGTTGGAAATCCAACGACCAAGATTAAATATTAATCAATGGCTAGTTTCATCTTGAAGTCGATCTATGTGAGTTTCTAGATGATTCTCACCTTGATTTAATTAAATCTAATTAATTATCTAGTTTTTGTAAGTTTAGACTTAGGAATCATTGCAAAAATTGGTTAATAATCTAACTAAGCCATTTCTAGGTGGAGTTTCCAGAAACAATTTATGGGTTTTGGATATCTCATGTATTCTAGCCTCTCAACCAAATTTCATGGTAGAAGAAATCCGATGTGACAAAAACTAACACACATAACTTGTAATCTCACAAAATTATAGTCATTTGGAGGTCGATGTGACAAACACAGAATCAATTTGTCATCAAGTGGTATTAAAGTACAAGAAGAAGGGTGGACATCCCGCAAGAGGAAAATTCCACAATTGCGGTTGTTGGTGGAATTGTCAACTAAGGTGAGGAAATGCGAAATGGAAAAAGGAGTGAGGAAGCTTGAGAGGTTCCACTAAAGGTTAAACTATGATGCCAAAAGTTAGATCCAGAGGAGGAGAGTTAGTGAAGTGTCAGTGGAGGTATGGTTGTGACCCACTTAGATATACGTGTGGAGAAGAAGATCAGTTTTTTCAATTAACAAGATGAAGTAATGAAGACACATGATAGGTATTTCATGAAAAATTTCCAACGTGAGAGTATGATGCAAGAGCATCGACCCCAGCCCAAAAAGTATAGTTGATTTTTGACGCTTCGAGAAAGGGTTTTGTTGACACAATTTGCAAGGGACACAATTTTATTGAATTTAGTGTAGATTTTAATTAATTATGTAAGATTCCACAACACATGTGTTCTCATAGAATGAGATTCTCATTCTGTTAGAGTTGTTTAGGATCCTTTTTTTTTAAATACCTGCAAGTGTGTCTGGGCATGACTAAAAAAAATGATGTAATTTGGGCGAGAAGGCCTTAGGCCTTCAGCGACCATATATGTAATCTTTCCTTTTGTTTTGAATTTATATTTTTGTGGGTGTTTTAATATATATGCAATCATATATTTACTCATTCCCATGATTAGTGTGTTTTGTTTTCCTACTATTATAATGTTTAATGTCGTACCTAATGGTTGTTTATGTGAGCGCCATGAGAATTTAAGAAAGTGAAGAGAACATGGCAGAAGATGGGTGTGAACACTAGTAGATAAAGCACATAGAAGATGGCATTAGAACTAATGCAAAGTGTTGGTCAGCATCGAAAGAGAATCTGGAAAACTCGTAAGGTCAAGCTATAGCACCAAGTGAATGTAGGTATGATACGATCAAGCATGACCCCCGACTTTGGGTAGGATCTATTCAATTGGTCGGGCCATAAACTAGTCGGCTATTGATCCAGGTGGATATTGGTGGCAACCCACTAATTCCGCTTGGATCCCCACTAGTGCTTCTTTCAGTTTTTCATTTTCCTTAATTATAGCACAGTTTACTATTTTTAGCAGTTTTTCGGGTCGTAAACTTCTGGAGCCATTTTGAGGCCCTAAACAACGTTTTTTTGGGAAATCTACCACTAGCAATTTTTCGCCTAAAATTGTCTTTTTCGTCCTAGTCCTTGGAAAGATCTTTCCAATGGGCTATCATGCACGTCAAACGACGATAATATGACCCATTTGCGACCCCTAGAAGTTGGTTGTCCAACTCACCCCAACGGGACCCACAAAATCTTGGTGTTACATCTCCTCGGGTTAGGGTTTTGGTTGTTTAGGGTTTTCTATATTGTTCAATAATAAAAAGGCTCTTGAGCCTCATTGTAAGACAGTTCAAAGGCATGTAGCCACCACATCTCTTCTCAGAGATAAGCTACCATCGCCCTAGTTGGTTTATTTCCATTCATGTTTGTAAGCATATTTCAGTATTTTATATTAATGAAATGAAGTATTATTTCCGCTACATCTCTATGTTTATGGTTACCTCTATAATTTGTTGCGTTCATGTTTAAATCCGGATTAGTGGTATCAGAGCAGTCTGCTTTTCTTCTCTATTTTTCTTTGCGTGTCCCCAACGAGGTCAGGATATAAGGAGTTAGGGCTTGAACTCGTTGAACCTTTGCAAGACCAGCCTCGCAAATCCTGACGGCCTCCCATGGCAAATGAAAAGAAAGATGAGGGGGTAGGAGATCCTATCGAAATCTTACTCGAAGAAGCCCTCAAGCGACAAAGGAATGCAATGATGGACAACTTTGCCCAGATCCTTTAGCGGCTACCCAGGGGCGACGCATCGGCTTCCAACAGCAACTTTGGAAATGCCACACCATTTAAGGTACAAGTTAATTTTGAAATCCCCATATTCGAGGGTCAGATAGATGCAGATGCCATTGATAAATGGTTAAATGTGCTAGAGGGTTATTTTTTTGTTTATGATTTTTCCAGTCGGGAAAAGATTATTTTTTCTCTTCTCAAAGTAGCCCCCCACGTCAAGGATTGGTGGGAAACCTACTGCGAGCAGAAGGATGAAAGTATAGGCTCACTATTTTTAGTCGCACCGACTTGGAATTCATTCTAGGATGGCATCAAGGAGCAGTACTACCCTGTCGGAAGCTATGAGGATCAATACATAAAGTGAACCACACTGTGGCAGGAAAGGGACCAAGACGTACCGAAGTTTACCAATATTTTCCATACCCTTCGCACAAAGTTGGGTATCAAGGATACAGAGCAGCATTTGGTACTCAAATACCATGGTTTCCTGCATAAGTACATCCAGGAAGAAATAGAATTCCTGAACATCTCCTCACTCGGCACGGCATACCAATATGCCATCAAGGTCATGCAAAAGTTTAAACAGAAGAAGGGATACTTTGGGTCTGTGAATCTGAAACAAGGGAAAGGTGCCCCCAAAGCACAAAACAAAGGAAAAAGGTAAGGCGGGGTGGCCCAAGGCAACCCGCCAAAGCTGCAAGCAAAGAACAATGCTGCGAAGCCGAAAAAGGACACAGGAAAGTGGTGTGAGTTCCATAAGAGCTCCACTAACAACACAAGTGGGTGTCGGGCCAAGCAGTCACTGGTGGCTGAGCTAAAGGTTTCAGAATCAGATGCATGTTCTGACTCTGAGTCAGAACTGGATAAGGAGAATGACAAAGGGAAGCAGATTATCGATGTGGAGCCCAATGCCACCGTTGCCACCACGAAGATACAGAAGGGGGAACTCGAAGATCCAAAGGAGGAGGAGCGTCTCTTCCACTCCTAGACATGGTTAAATGGCTCCCCGCTACAGTTCATTGTTGACAACGGGAGCCAAAAGAACCTCATTTCGACAGAGGTCGTGAAGCGGCTGGTCTTACTGACCACAGCACATCCACAACCATACACCATCGGGTGGCTACACCAAGGACGGGATCTTCGCGTGAGCCAACAGTGTCGCCTTCCATACAACATCAAGCCCTTCATGGATGACGTATTGTGTGACATTGCTCCCCTTGAAGTTTGTGATGTGTTATTAGGACAACCATACTTGTGGAAGCGACATGCTGTGAATCAAGGCCCCGTGCTGTTATTGTTACTTTGGGAAATAAGTTGTACAGGATACCAGAGGTGGCACTGCCTACCGCCATATCTTTGGTTACTACAAAACAATGCAGTAAGCTCATTTCCAAAACTGGGAAATTTGTTTTCCTGATGATACGCCCTCAAGAAAATAAGAAGACGGTGGCCATGACCTCCAGACAGGGCCCCTCCGCACGACAACTACAGATGGACAAGGTCGTGGAGGAGTACGAGGACATCTTCACTTGCCCCATAGGGGTTCCTCTGCACTGTCAGGTCAAGCACTCCAATGATCTAACCATAGGTGCACCACTGCTTAATGGACCAATCTATCAACGCTCTGTTCTGGAGAATGATGAAATCAAGAGGTAGATTTAGGAGCTGCTGCAAAAAGGTCACATCCGTCTGAGTTCATCACCCTGTGGGAGATCGATTGTGCTGGTACAAAAGAAGGATGGGACTTGGAGACTCTGTATTGACTATTGGGTGCTGAATAAGATCACTGTCCATAATAGGTACCCAATCCCATAGATTGATGACCTCCTAGACAAACTAAAGGGGGAAAAATACTTTAGCAAGATCGATTTGAAGTTAGGATATCATCAAGTACCAGTCAAACCCTCCGATGTGTGGAAGACTGCCTTCAAATCCAAGGAGGGAATTTTTGAATGGTTGGTTATGCCTTTCGAATTGATGAATGCTCCTACAACCTTCATGAGGCTAATGGATGACATCTTGCGGCCATTCACCAACTCATTTGTAGTGGTATACTTGGATGACATCTTGATCTTTAGCTAGAGTTGGGAAGAGCACCTCCACCACATTCGATAGGTTCTCCAAACATTGCGGCAACACAAGTTATGTGCTAATTTGGAGAAATGCACTTTTGGCATGACCTAGGTTTAGTATCTAGGATATATTATTGATGAATGGGGGGTGCATGTGGATCCAGCTAAGATCCAAGTCATTCGAGATTAGCCATCTCCAACCACTCTGACAGAGCTTCACAGCTTTCTAGGCCTTGCCAAATTCTACCACAGGTTCGTGTTGGGATTTTCTCATATCACTTGGCCCTTGAGTTAAGTCACCAAGGGAGGAGAGAAAGCAAAATTATTTTGGTCTGAATCTCAATAGAAGGCATTCACAGAGTTGAAAGATTGCCTATGCTCGGCACCAGTTCTTGCATTACTAGACTTGCAACAACCATTTAAGGTCGACACAGATCCCTATGACTATGCTATTGGGGCAATCCTTACTCAAAATGGGCATCCAGTGGCATATCATAGTGAGACACTTTCAGACACATTCCAGAAGTATCCCACTTATGACAAAGAGATGTATTCCATTGTGCAGGCCTGCTAACAATGGAAGCATTACTTTTTGGGGAAGGAAATGGTCATCCACACAGACCACCGACCCCTGCGATTCATACAGACCCAAGGGAAATTGCAGAATGATCGCCATCAGAAGTGGTCCACATACCTGCAATAGTTCCATTTGAATATCAAGTATAATGTTGCAGATTGCCTCAGTCGACCACTGATCATGGCCTTAACCACAGTTCTCAACTCTTATGGGCATCAGACTTTTGATTGGCCATTGCTCTACAAAAGTGATCCGGAATTCAGCCACACATACCAGACACTCTTGGAGGGTCATCATGTTTTAGATTTTCACCTCCAGGATGACTTGTTATGCCACCTGGGTCACCTTTGTGTTCCTTCAAGAGAGCGTGCCAAAATGATTTGGGAAGCACACTATAGTCAGGCTGTTGGGCATTTCGGGGTCAAAAAAACGGTGGCAGTACTGCAGAAGTATTTCTATTGGCTGAATCTTCGACAGGATGTCGGGAAGTACATTAGATCATGCACTGTCTGTACCATTGCCAAACCGACCATCAAGAAGCAAGGCTTCTATACCCCACTTCCTACCCCTAGTCGACCTTGGGAATCCATCTCCATGGATTACATGTCAGGCCTTCTTTCCACTAAGCATGGAAATGACTGTGTTTTTGTGGTCATTGACAGGTTCTCGAAGATGGCCATTATGGCAGCCTGTAAGAAGAATATCACAGCAGAAGCCACTGCTAAACACTTCTTTGAACGACTGTGGGTGCAATTTGGAATATGAAAAATGGAATATAAAACAAGTTGTGAATGAAATGAGTTACTATACTCATGAAGATAGTGATGGCTTATCTAATAGCGATGAAAATGAAACTGGACAACATTACAAAATTATCATGGATTATGATGATGATAATTTTTGGGATGCTCTAGAAGAGGAAAACCTTCATGAAGAAATATCTAAACTCAAAATCTGTTTGGAAGAAAATAATATGATTATAGATACCTTAACATACCAACTTGCTGAAAAGGGAAAACACAATGAAAAACTAGAATGTAAAATTGTGGGTCTAAGAAAGGATCTTGAGCAAACAAAATCTCTCAATCTTAGATTTGCTAAAGGATTAGAAACTTTAAATGAAATTATCAAAGTTCAACATTCTCCTCTGATAAAGACAGGTCTTGGATATACTGAAGAAGCATCTCAATCACAAAAGCCATTAACTTCCACCGAAAGCTATCTTGATGCACCAAAGACCGTGAACAATATGAAAATTGTCAACAAAGGCATAAAGCAGATCACTAGGTAAATCAGAATCAATTTACTCCAAGGATGAATAGAAGCCAACCTCAAGGAAATCATACTCAATTTTCTCCAAAGATGAATATCAATAGAAACTACAATCACCAGGTCAATAGATTCGATAGTCACAGGACCTTGTTTAATGGGAAATGTTTTTCATGTCATAATTTTGGACAAAAAGTTGCTCAATGGGTTGCTTACAAAACCATCATGACTAGAGAAACACGAAATCAGAGGAATGTAACAGGGATCAAGAAAAGTTCCTATAATAACTTTTCTCTTCTCGAGAATGAAATAGAATGCTTAATCTATAACAACTTTGCTTATGAAGAATCTGAATGCAAGAGCAAATTTTGGAAAACATCTCAAAAGGAGCAAACTCCATTAAATCCCAAGATATGGAGAAGGAAAGAATCTCAAACAGAAAGATGTGGTATAACCTTGTATGCAAAAGGACAAGAAAATCAGTGGTACATATATAGTGGATGCTAAAAACACATGACAAGTGACAAAGAAAAACTTCACTCATATAATGCCTTAGAAAAAGAAAAGAATGTCTCATTTGGAAATGACACTCCTGCTATCATAAAAGGTAAAGGCTTGGTTTTCTTTAAATAAAAGGTTAAAGCTAGAAATGTTATGTATGTAGACGGTTTAAACCATAACCGGTTGAGTGTCAGTCAAATTTTTGATCAAGGAAATGAAGTGGTGTTTCAATCAAATGGATGTGTTGTTCATGAGCATGATATAGGAGATATCGTCATCAAAGGTAAAATAACTCCAAACAACTTATAGATACTCAAGGGAGGACAACAATAGTGCTATCTAAGAAAAAATGATGAAAACTGGCTGTGGCATAGAATATTGGGACATCTAAGCTTTTCTCAAATAAGAAAACCATGCAGATTCAAGGCTACTCGTGATCTTCCAGATATCAGAATCCCAGAAAATACAATATGCAAACCATCTCAAATCGGCAAGCAAACTAGACTTCGCTTCATGGAAAAATAAGGGTCAACTAGTAAGCCTCTTGAACTTGTCTATACATATTTATGTGGACCTATAAAGAAAAGGTCACCTCGTGGAGAAGAATATTTTATTTCGTTCATTGATGATTTTTCCAGAATGTGTTGGATAGGTCTTCTAAAGCATAAATATGAAGCTTTTGAAAAGGTCTAAGCCTTCAAAGCTTTGGTTGAAAATGAATCAGATTGAAAAATCAAATGCCTCAGATATGATCGAGGAGGGGAATTTACCTCAGATGAATTCTTTGACTTTTTTGAACAACATGGAATAAAAAGGCAATTCTCCACTGCAAGGAATCCTCAGCAAAATGGTGTGGTAGAAAGAATGAACAGAACAATTCAACAAATGGATCGAGCTATGCTAGATGAATCTAGAACTCCTACAAACTTCTGAGGTGAAGCTGCATTCGCTGCCGTAACTATTCTTAACCTAGAAAATGTTTGGGTAAACAACACTTAAACTCCACATGAACTTTGGTATGGTAAGACTCCTACTATAAAATACTTTAAAGTTTTTGGAAGAAAATGTTATATCAAAAGGACTGATAAAAAACTTGGTAATTTTGAACCCAGAGAAGATGAAGGTATTCTTCTTGGTTATTCTTCTAGAAGTAAAGGATATAAATGTTATAATAAAAGACTTGAAAATTTTGTGAAAGCATTGATGTTGTAGTTGATGAAGCACACAAAAATCCAAAATAGAGAAAATCAACAGAAGATTATGACAATGAAGAAGATAGGGATTATATTCCCACATCAAATCAAAATTATATTGAAGAAGAAACCAATGAAGCACCAGAAGAAGAGATAATGGTAGAAGAAAAGACTCTGTCCAGGTATGTTCAAAAAAATCATCCCGAAACTCAAATTTTAGTGGAAAAAGAGGCAGGTGTACAGGCAAGAATAACTATTACAGGGACCTCAAGGTATCTAGCATTACTATCCTCCACCAAACATTAAAATGTAAAAGAAGCATGCAAAGATGAATGTTGGGTCAAGGCCATGGATGAAGAACTTGAGCAATTTCAAAAAAACAATACTTTGGAATTAGTTCCTAGACCTCATGATAAAAACATTATAGGAACTAAATGGATATTCAAAAACACGCTGAATGAAAATGGAGAAGTCATTAGAAACAAGGCCAGACTTGTTTGTAAAGGGTATGCTCAACAAGAAGGTATAGATTTTGAAGAAACTTTTGCACCTGCTGCTAGACTTGAAGCCATAAGGATGTTTCTTGCTTTTTATAGCTTTCAAACATTCAAAGTATACAAAATGGATGTACAATTAGCCTTCCTGAATGGAGATTTAGAAGAAGAAGTTTATATTGAATAGCCAAAAGGATTCATTCTTGGAAATGATGCAAATCTTGTATGCAGGCTCAAAAAGTCCCTCTATGGTCTAAAATAGGCTCCAAGGGCAGATAACTATCTATATACAAAGATTGAAAATAATAAATTTCTAATTATTATTGCTTATGTTGATGATATCATTTTTGTTAGCAATGAAGAATCCATGAGTCAGATTTTTGCTTCAGTAATGCAACAATAACTTGAAATATCATTGCTTGGTGAACTTAGCTATTTTCTTGATCTACAATTTCAACAAAATAAAGATGGTATTTTTCTTTCACAAACCAAATATCTCAAAAAGATCTTGAAAAGGTACATAATGGAAGATTCTAAACCTGTATGTACCCCAATGGTAACAGGATGCAGTCTCAACTCAAATGATGAATCAACAACAATACATCAACTAACTTACAAATCCATGATTGGCAGTCTGCTTTATCTAATAGGTACCCAACTCAGCATCATGCATGCAGTAGGAATAGTTGGAAGATTACAAGCAAATCCAAAGGAATCACACCTTCAGGCAGTCAAAATAATTTTCAAATATCTTCAAGGAACTCAGGACTTTGGTTTATGGTATCCTAGAGATGCAGATCTTACTCTTCATGCATATACAGATACAGATTGGGCAGGAAGTGTTGATGAAAGAAAAAGCACTAGTGATGGTGCATTCTATATGGGTTCTAGGTTAGTGTCTTGGTTTAGAAGAAACAAAATTCAATTGCTTTATCTATAGCTGAAGGAGAATATGTGGCTGCTGCATCTTTTTGCACACAATTACTTTGGATGCTGCAAACCTTGCAGGACATTCAAATCGCATGTACTCTACCCATCTCCATTCTATGTGATAATACAACTGGGATCAGTATTTCAAAGAATCCTATCATGCACTCCAAGATCAAGCACATACCCATCAAATACCATTTTCTATGTGAACAAATGCTTGAAGAAAAGGTGAAATTGGAGTATGTTCCCTCCAAAGAACAGATTGTTGATATATTCACTAAACAAGTGCCCAAAGAAACATTTGAATATCTTAGATACAATTTGGGAGTAGTTGATGCATCATCCTGCCATTAAATCCAATTTTTCAGAGAAAGGTTATTATACCTGTGTTTCATGAAGTATAGTTGCGTACACACGCGGGTTTCTGTGGGTCAAGGAGCATATATGTTTTTTCACTTTGTCCAAGGTGTGTATACACATGGTTTAACAGAAGAAAAGTATCATATAACATATACACACACTTTTACAGGAGGAAAAGTGTATACATGTTGGAAAACCAAGTTTTGGTCCAAGGTATTTGATCCAAGGTACTTTGGTCCAAGGTAATTGATCTGAGGCATTTGGTCCAAGGTATTGACCCTAGGTATTGGGTCCAAGGTATTGGTCCTAAGTAGTTTTGGTCCAAGGTATTGAGAAAGGCCTAAGAGTATATAAGGAGGAGAAGATCAGCCAAGAGGGGCAAGCAATGAGATTCTAATGAATATTTCTATATGAAGTATATATTATGTTGTAGGGTTATGTTTGAGACTGGATCTGAAATATTCATGTGCACCTTGAGTTCAAGGTTGGATCAAGAATCATGAAACTTGAAATGACTTATTCTTGAATGATATGATCTTGTTTGAAACTAGATCTAATGTTTTGTTCCTATTCTATTTGTTATCTATCATGATCTGGTTTTGTCTGAAGTCTAGAATTGCAGCAAAGTTCCCAGTCAAAATTTACAAATCTGTATGTAGGTTCATCTCGGCCAAAGGGCATGTACATGCAGGTTCGACTCTTTCAAGTAGCATATACAAAAAGAAAAGCTTATTTTCAGATCTCATTGATTTATCTGATCAAATTCTATTGTTTTACTGTTTTCTGTTAATGAAGTCTTCTTAGATCTGAATGTAGAATTGTTATATAAGGAAATTGAGTCTGATTGATTGATTGATTGAGAAGGAAGGGTGATACTTGTTGCTGTCTATTTTGAACTCTGTAATATGATAGTATATATTCAGAATGTCATTGATTGGTACAGTCCGTAGTTCAGAAGTTTATGATTCAGTATCTTTAGAGATATACGGAGGTTGGGTTAAAGGAAGTAGCATATACATGCAGGTTGGGTTCAGCCAAGTAGCGCATACACTCTAATGCATGATTTTTGAGGTTACAACTAGTTCTGGATGATGATGCAGGGTTTTGGGTTTAGCACAATGTTCTGGTGTCAGTGATCTAATTGTTCAGATTAATCGAATCTTGGTTGATGCAATTTAATTTTAAAAGGATTTGATGGGTCTAGTGTGAAGATTTGATGAAACGTGGCTTTCAACTTACGGTGTTTTGATCCAAGAGTATCCAGCCAGAAAATTCATGAAATGTGGTCCCTGGTGGAAGAGTGGAGTTTTCTGTAGGCTGGCACCTACATACTAGTAAACATATTGGCTAGTACAAGAGCTAGGGGGTTGTAGCTCCCTTCCAGTAGAAGCTGGAAAACGAGAGAAGGTTGTAACCCTCTGCAGGTAGAAACCTATGTACTGGTATGAGTATGCACTAGTACAAGATTGTAAACAGATTTTGTTATTATTAAAAGAAGATAGAGACGAAAATAGCAAGTGGTTATTACCCACATTGGGTTTCCACCTTAAATCTTGGTGTTCATGTGTGTTGCTTATGTGTGATACTTTATTCTACTTTTACTACATTGTCTAATAAATATATGATATACTAGTTTAATCTCAACACATGAAAAACTGTCTAAATCGCAGGTTCTTTGCATATACACTGGTTTATTTAATCATAGTCGCATGTACACACTAGTTCACTTCACTAAAGTAGTGTATATAAATCTTTTTGGAAAATAAAATTATTGATCTGATAATACTGACTCACCCCCCTCTCAGTATTACTTCCAACAAACTTTTTCTCATTTGGGAAACTATGTACAACATGAGAGGTAGCCAGAGCCACTCAGCCCAAGAATTGCACAGAATCATTCCCTCAGAAGCTGCTTGATGCATGTGCCAATGTGTTTCCTAGTTCTCCCCTGAACAACGAAATTTATCCTTGCATTCATGGAAATCTTTCTTGAAAAAGAAAAAATAAAAAAGTGAAAAAGATCTCTAAAAATATGGACCTTGTGAATTGGTAGCATCACGTTCTAGCACTACCTCGATGCACTACGCAATCCTAGAGGGCAACCATCCTTGCTCTCATGAAATGCGCAGTTCCACCCAACAATGATCTTTCGCTCTAGAATTGTGTCGACCAAGCTAGTAGCTTGTACTCATCTAGGAAACTATGTAGAGTATGAGAGGTAGCCAGAGCCACTCAGCCCATGAATTGCGTAGAAGCATTCCCTTAGTAGCTATCTGATGCATGTGCCAATGAGTTGCCTAGTTCTCCCCTGAATAACACAATTTCATATGCATTCATGGCAACCTTTCCTGAAAAAGAAAAAATTGAAAAAGTGAAAAAACATTCATAAAAATATGGATCTATTTTAAGCAGCTAGAGTTACACTTGAGTTATTTTTGGAAACTGTCGCCATGTGTCATTTTTTTACTAGATTTTTGCCTTCACATCATAAACCCTGAATCAATCAAATCTATTTAATGGACACCACCAGAGCTCATTTTCACATTCTATCTTGGAGCTTTGTAATTCTTGAGGAGATCTAGGAACCTTCGGCATAGTCGTCACAACGTTTCTGGGTAAGTCTTGCTTTTTTAGTATTTTACTTCCTTTTTTGTCACTTCTATTTCCTTGGATTGTGAGAGTGTTGTTTTATCCATTTTATTGAATTACCATTGGCATTTTGATTTTTTTTAGCTTGTATAAGTGTTGTTTTAAGTTTTTAATTTCCTTTCCCAACTGTCGTATGCATAACCAAATCTTTTCACTAACGGTCGTCATTGAGGTGACTCTCCCCATGAGCTTCATTGTTATACTATTTGATTGATTCATGCATTTGTTTTCATTGCATGCATCATCATTCACTCAGATCGACACCAACTATCACTCACACATTCAGATCTACTCATTTTTATGTTTCCCTTGGGTAGATTTGGGCTTCCTTGCTTCAGATCTATCTCTTCCTAGCATGCACTGTGCATTTCTAGATCCCAAGGCTTTGCCTTGGCTCTAGGCATTGCACCCGAGTTGCTAGTGACTAGCTCCAACTATGCACTACGGAGTTCCAGGTGCTAGTCTTGAAGCCTTGCCACTGGGATTGTGCAATGGGCAGTCCTAGCCAACATCAAATACAAACTGAACTACGCATTACCTAGTTTTAGTCATCAAAAAGCCACACTAGACTATGCATTGCACAATTCTAGTCATAATCACCTCTCACTAATAGTTGGGACTATGCAATGCACAGATCCAGTTGATAGCCCCTCACCTTTGAAACAAATAATTCTGCAATCTTCCCCAGCCATTGCCCAGTTTGTTGTATGATCTTCCCTTGAAGGGTTTGATTCAGGTACATTAGTTGTTGAGTAGCTTTTCAACAATAAAGGTAACATGGCTTCCAAGAGAGATGGATCAAAGGGTACTATAGAGAGAAGCACTAGAGATGTATTTGAACAGGTGTTAATGAACTTTCTAGTTTATCTAGACACATATATGTTCATAGGGAAGGACATGAAGATAAAATGGTAGTAAATTAAGGACATATTTGCAAGAAACTTCAAGGATGATCTTGAAGATCGACAAATCTATGTCAACATCCACAATTCAGGCTTGTATAGTGTTGCATGAATGTACCTTGCCTTCCCATGTGTGGACATCAATTACTAGCTTGTCTCATATACCAATCCTGAGACGATTCCATTGAGAAGTTCCAGTGGAACACAACTTGCTACCTTTAGGATGGAAAACTATCATCATATGTATCACTTACGATAGTCAGTGAACCACATGGATGCACTCTTCTATACTCCCAACAATAATGTGAATGCTAGAGACAACATGAAGAGTTAGGTAAAAGAGCCATCAAAGTTTAGGTCGAAACCAAATGAGGTCTATAAGACGTCACTAAGAAAGGCCTACCAACTTGTGATGATATTCGCATGTTGCTTGTATGGTCAAGAGACTATGGAGATATTTCTGCATAATTGAGTGGTTGTGTTGGATTAGTTGGAAAATGAAGGAAGGCCATTCAGCTGGTCGGATATGTTGGCTCTTCAGCTGAAAGTGCATGTGATTAATGCCTGAAATCCACCCAAGGATGAGCAAGTGAGATTCTATATGTTTGCGTACCTACATGATGCAATCTGTGCCCAACATTAGTTTCCTCACATGGGTTTGACATGGACACCTCCAGAGAATTTTGTGAACATTCATTGCAAGTTTCTTTCTAAGTGCAGCTACCAAGGAGTCATGGTTAGAATATCTGACCATCTCATCGTCCCGATTTACAAGATTATCTTTGAGTAGGATCCACCTTAAATGTCCTAAGAAGCGATGGAGGCACTGCTTAACATTGTAGATTAGTATGCCTCACCTAGTGGAACCTTCATTAGGATGTTTGGTGGAGAGAAGCCTCCACATGTGCTACCAATGTTTGCCACAGATAAGCTGGTCATGCAATAGGTTGTTTATCACATCTCCACAGGGTTATCATCAGGAATGCATAGGAGGAAGAAGGCAACATGGCCTACTTTTCCTTTGTGGATTAGATTGTATGATATCTGAGGCTTGAAGGATGTGGATGCCAAGGTCAAGGACATAGAGAAGTTTGAGCTTGACACCAAGGATTTCAATTTGTATGATCCCCACTACATATGCAAGAACCACTTTGTGAAGGTGTCTTATCTGTGAATCAACGAGGCATGTCATTAGCCATAGGAGGACCCTTGAAGGTATTGATACAACTCCTCTAAGCTCAATGAATCAATCAATATCGTTATAGAATGGAAAGAAGATTTGGAGCAAAAACACCACAGGAAGAAACAACAACAGTAGCAGTGAGCAACAAACCAGTGCAGGAAAAAGGAAACAAGAAGATTATTAAGAACCTAGAGGTTGATCAAAGCTACAAGTTTAGAGAAGATCCTCTCATTGAGAGAGTATCTTTGGAAATTGAGGTGAAGAGGCAACAACATGTAAAGAGATTAGAACGAAGGAAGAGAGAGAAGAAAAGGATAGAGGATGCAAAGAGGAAGTTGCAAGAAGTAGAGAAGAAGTGGAAACAAGAGCAGGAGCTAAGAAGGAGAGAAAGGGAAGAGAAAAAAAAACAGGAACAAGAAGAAAGGCAATGCATAATGATAGATAAAACTATGCCTACATAGGTTGAGGAGTTAGAGCAACCAACAAATGAAGAAGAGGGTGAGTAGGTGTAGGTTTGGGAACTTGCTCATCAGATTGAATAGATGGTTGAAGCAATATACATGGAGTTGGAACAAGAGCCACATGACCAACATAATGACCACATGCCAAGAACATCCAAGGTTGCACTTTAGTCTCTACTACCTCCAAAATTAGAAGTAGTGTTGAGCAAGCAAGGAGAGGTTGTCCTCCTTGATGGTGATCTTGTGATGGAAGTGTACAATATATCATTTTATGAGTCACAAAAAAGGATTGTACAAGCATGAATAAATAATCTCCCAATGATCACAAGTCACATGCACGTATAGAGGAAAGGGTGATTGTGTCAGGTGTTAGAAGACATCCAGCTACCATGGTTGATGCTTCTAAGGCTTATGCGGAAGCCACAAGGTCAACTGTCAAGGTCTTGTTAGCAGAGAATGATCAAATGGAAAAGGACTTGTAGGAGGTCAGGTAGAGAACAGAAAAATCCACATGATCTACTTTTGTATAAATGAGGAAAGAGATACCTCCTAAAGTATTGACTCTTGAGACCACCATTCCAAAATTGTATGAGAGATTTGTCACTGTGCATAAGGTTATTGTCCATCTATATGGTTTTCAGTAGAAGTGCATAAATAAATCCAAAACTCTCAAAGACATCCATGCTGTTATTATGAATGTGCAGGAATGGATAATAAGGTAAAAGGGAGACCTACTTTCTTGCATAAAATGATGAAGCCATGGGTAGAGATAGACAAGGCATGAATTCCAATGTTGATCTGAAACTGTGAGTAGTTTCCTCCACTCATAAGTAGCATTGAGGCTTCATATGCATGGTTGTTCAAGAATCTGGATTTCATAGAAAGACACATAGGATCCCTTCAATCAGATCCCTCACCGAAGCCATTAGGAATAAATAAGTCTTCCTAGAGGTTGAAATTTACATGGAGTAGTTGATGCGAGAGGCCACTAGTGATGACTTCTAGTTGAGCACAAAAAACATGAATAAGTACATCAGTGGTCCAACCACACTCAAGAAAATGCTACACATTCTTCAAGATTAGTTGGACAGAGGTTATATAACCATAAACTTGGAATCCATGGAGGAAAGAGTCCATTTTTAGAAATACAACCCCAAAGCATATGGGGACACAATATCGTAGTACCAATCTTGCTACCAATTCTTTAACGAAGACCATTAAGAGGATGTTGTCGAGTTGGTACTTCCCCAAGATTTTGAGTGATGGTGTTTTTCTTGTTAGGCTAAATCAAGTCTATTTTGTCCCACATGGGTATATGTGGAAATTGTATTACTATTTGTAAATATATTGTAAGTGAAATTCCAAGAGTTATTAGTGGAATGTGAACAGTCACTATGTAATGTAAAGAGTTATTTGTAAAGGAGTTGAAGAGTCATGAGGGTATTCAAAGAGTGAAAGGAGAATGTCAAGGGTCACCTCACCCTTCATTATATAGAACCTCATAACTCATAGTACAGTCCTTTGCGAGCCAAGCTATTGGCTAGGAATTGCTTAGGGAAGGCTTGGAGAGTATAGTGATGAGCCTTAGCTTCTCCACATTCTAGAGAGAGTACATATCTTTTGAGGAGCATACGATGTTGAGTATGATGTTCCGCTATTGGGGCTAGTGGCTGTCAATGGTGTATGTATGCATGGAACTTTCACTTAATAATATAAGTGAGCCATCACATTTTCATACATATGTTGTTATTGTAGTTGAACTATTTTGTTTCCTTTAAGAATGTATGTTATTTAACTTATGCATTCGTGTATGAAATATTTTGTATGCAATTGTATGAATCTTGTTGAAGATGTCTTGTTGTATTAAAATGTCACTTTGGTTTGTGTACTATTTCACTTCCAACATGTGACGTCATTACACTTATGTGTTCCTTATAGGCTATGAAATATTATAGGATTTTAAGAGACAAACTTCCTTTTCCCCTCTATGTGTTGGAACCTCCATGGATCTAACTTGAATCGCTGCAAGGTCACACACTATCTTCCAACAAAATTTATCATACTTACCTCTGCGTGCTATCGTGGTTGAGGCACTACTTTACTACCCACTGCTGGGAATCCTACTCAAAATGGCATGAGGTATATTTAGGAATTCTTGCCATGGAGATTCCCTTGACATGTTGGAAGGTCCAATACCATCAATATTTCTGGCTCTAGAAGGAGGGCCAGATGACAAGCTGAGCCCTCAATTTTTTTCTGAATCTCTACACACCATTCATGACTTACATTACAATCTCAACTCCAACATTTTTTTCTAATGCACGTTATTTCGAAGTGTCAGAGGATGTCATCGATGATGTGTCACAAATCACATACAATGATGAAGGTGGAATAACCATGTTAAGAGATGGAATTTCCTTCTTAGGCTTCTATGGGAGGAATGAAGTTCCCTCAGACGACATTGCATATGGGCTATTCTCTCACACGTTTGGATGGCACATTCAACAATGGTGTCTCACATTTCCCACAACCTCTATTCACCCTTTTAATCACATGATCAAAGAGTTAGGTAATGGTTTCTTCTGTTATGACCGTAAAGAACTAAATAAAATAATTATGGAATTACGGAAAGCACCTGATGAATTTGTTATGTAATTTTGGGATCGCTTTCATAATCTTGCTTTTCAAATCTCACAAGATGAATTTGATTGGAAATTTCTCAAAGAAATATTTCAGTAGCTTCTTCACATATCTGAAAATCCAAATGATTTAGAATCATTTTAACCTCTCCCAGCATACCTCGGTGTTAAAGCTTCCAAATCTAAGACAGACAAGGTTGTTGTCATTAGTGACAGTCCATCCTTCTCTCATCAAACAACTATAGCTCTGTAGGATGAGGTGGGAGAGGTTGAGAACCAATTTGTTGAACTATCACCTCCTGCCATTGCACCTGCTCTAGATATATGTGCAAATTTGGACTGCAACCATGATGGTTGTCACGTGATCTTGTTTTCTCAACCTCTATCATCTAGTTCCTATGATCCTCATTTTATTGTGTTGTGTTCACTCGTTCCAGACTCCACATCTGATGTTCATAAGGATCAAGTTGTCAATGGAGTTGGTGTTCAAAATCCAACCTACATTGTCAATTTCAATGAATATGTGTGGGAATCTGAAGAAGAACCCGCGGTGAAGGATTACCTCATTCCATCTGCACTGCAATTGCTATATCATGATATCCTCTGTGAGACTGTTATTTCTAATTTTCCTTGTGAAAATCCATACATGTATGTTTCCACTTCTGATCATTCACATGAAATGTAAGATTTCATTTCGTCATTTGATTGTGGAGAGGACAAATCTTTACTTCCAAATCCATCCGATTTGTCATCTTTAATTTCTGAAAAATTTAGAGGGTGAGAATTTTTGTTTCTCATCAACCCCTCTGTATGAGTCATCAAATCATGAGGATGTCGATGAACATCTTGAATTTTCTGATCATGGATGTCATGATATCTTCACTCATTCATTTGATCATGATGTTGATTCACTTGCTATTGGTTTTTCTAAGCCACCAGTCTTTGATGATACATCTTTTGGTGAAGTGAAAACCCCTCAAGCTGTTGAGGCACTTCAGCTCGAGCTGATAGTTATGTCAGGTTTTGTAGTGTTGAGTTCAGTTTCACTTCTGATAAAAAATCTATTGAATCACCCTAGGCTCCTCATCACTCTCTCATGCACATTGAAAATCAACCTGATCTATAGATTCCACATCCTTCACCAGAATCACACGATCCTATCGTTATGCATTGGAGGAGTCATGTGTAGTAATTCATGTTGCGAAATTTTTTTTCTTCTTCTTTCTGCATTTTTTCTCATGTGTCAAGGTCGAAATAGTGTACATGATTGTTGTTTATGCACAATGTGATTCCACACCATGGTACATATACAAAGTGTCTATCATGTTCTTTTACTCTTTCTTTTGTGTGGACGCATTCAAACTTAAAGCATGTTGGTTTTCATTTTTTATATTTCTTGCTTGTAGGTTTTCCTGAATATCTTTCTTGCTAACCATGCCTTCACTTACGTGGGCCAACCAATGCATGAGTGGCTGCATTGGACATATCACTTCACGTGAGTAAGCCAATGCATTGTTTCCCTTAGGAGTAGGAGTAGTGTTTTCTTTCTTGTTTAGCTTTTGCTTACTTGTGTTTTCTTTCATTTTACTGCTTTTCTTTCCTTGTTTCTTGTTATGCACCCGTAGGATTAGCCTCTCATGAAACTTTGTTTGGCTTATTGAGACAAGGAGGGTGAAACATAAGAGGACTTGTAGAACTACCAAAATTTTGTTGTATGTTTATTCCCTCTCCTTACGAAGATCTTGTGTTTCTTTTAGTTTATTATACCCTAATGGAAAATACGTTCCTTTCAGATTTTGTCTTGGTGAATACAAAACACTTTCACATTTAACTAGTACCACCTACTCTAGTCGGTTCTCTATTTTCAGTTAACCCTTGTCAACTCAGTCAAGTAGAGTAAGGTGAAAGGGAAAACCTTAACAAGTATGTTAGAGGTATAGATAACATCCTTCTATAAATATACAACCTCTTCTTCTTTCAATAAGTCAGGATCCCTCTTCTGCCTCATGAAATAAATAAGTTCCTATGCACAATTATTTGAAAACAAAAAAAATGAAGAAATAAAAATAAAATAAAGGCGAAAGAAGAGAATTGTTTTTTTCGCAGAGAGGTGAAGTAAGTAACTCCACCAGGGTACTATTCAGGGTACTATTGAGAGAGTAGGTTTGGAAATAGAGGTGAAGAGGCAACAATGCATAAAGAGAGTAGAATGGAGGAGAAGAGGGAACCAAAGGTTGGAGGATGCATAGAAGAAGCTGTAGGAAACAAAAATGAAGCTAAAAGAAGAGCGAGAGGTAAGAAGGAAAAAAAGGGGAGAGAATCATAAGTAGGAACATGAAGAAAAGAAAGGCACAACGAGTGAGAAAATTGCGCATATACAGGTTGAGGAATTAGAGCAATTAGCAAATGAGGAAGAGGGTGAGCAGGTGTAGGTTTGATAACTTTCTCAACAAATTGAGTAGATAGTTGAAGCAATAAACATGGAGTTGGAACAAGAGCCATAGGTCCAAGATGCCGACCTCATGCGAAGAACATCCGAGGTCACAACTCAATCTTTGCCACCTTCAGAATCAGAACTAGTCCTGAGAGAGCAAGGAGAGGTTGGCCTCCATGAATGATGATCCGATGATGGATGTGTACAATCTACCATTTGATGAGTCACAACAAAGGATTGTACATGCATGAAGAAAGAAGCTCCCATATGATCACGCATCACTTGGACATATAGAGGAAATGGTGATTGTTTGAAATGTTAGAATGAATCCAATAGTCGTGGCCGATGATTCTAAGGCTTATGCAGAAGCCACAGGTTCAACTACTAATGTTTTGTTAGCTGAGAATGGTCAAATGGCAAAGGACTTGCAAGA
Organism: Pinus taeda; assembly: GCA_000404065.3. Classification (NCBI taxonomy): domain Eukaryota; kingdom Viridiplantae; phylum Streptophyta; class Pinopsida; order Pinales; family Pinaceae; genus Pinus; species Pinus taeda. The sequence goes on along the minus strand of APFE030047369.1, from coordinate 33,155 downwards.
GGCCATGCAGAGAATAGAACAATTCATTGGATCTGCTATGGAAGATATGAGAAAAGTGATACTTACTAAACTGTCAAATCTTGAGACCACCATGTGGAAAATTTATGACATATTTGTCACTGTGTACAAGGTGGTTGTGCATCTATATGGTTTTCAGCAGCAATGCATAAAGATTTACCAAACTCTCAAAGACATCCACACTGCTATTACACATATACAAGAATGGACAATGAGGTACAAGGGAGCCCTGCTTTACTTGCATAAAATGATGAACCCACAGGCATATCTAGACAAAGCATGGATTCGTATGTTGATCTAGAACTATGCGCAGAACCCTTCACTCATCGATAGAATTGAAGCTTCCTATGCATGGTTGTTCAAGATTTTGGATGTCATAGTAAGGACACACATGATACCTTCAATCGAATCCCTCACTCAAGCCATTAGGAAGAACTAAGTCTTTTTGGAGGTCGATAGGTACATGGAGCATTTCATACGAGAGGCCACCAATAGTGACTTGCAACTGAGCATAGAAAACATGATGAAGTACATCGGTGGTCCAACCACACTCATGACAATACTACACATGCTTCAAGATGTGTTGGAAAGAGGTTCTAGAACCATATACCCGGAAGCCATGGACAAAAGAGTCTGTTTCTAGAAAGACATTACCAAATTGTATGGGGACAATATAGCACAGTACCAAGCTTGGTATTATTTCGTCATCAAAGGTCGTTAGAGGATGTTACCGAGTTGGTATTTTCAGAAGCTTTCGAGTGATGGTGTTTTTCTTGTTAGGATGACTCAAGCCTATTTTTTCCCACATGGGTATATGTGGAAATTGTATTATTATTTGTAAATATATTGTAAGTGAAATTTCATGTGTCGCTAGTGGAATGTGAACAATCACTATGTAATGTAAAGAATTAGTTGTGAAGGAGTTGAAGAGTTACTAGGGTATTCAAAGATTCAAACGGGAATTTTAAGGGTCACCCCACCCTTTGTTATATATAAAACCTCATAACTCATAGTAGAGGATTTTTGGAGCGAAGATTTTGGCTAAGCATATCTTAGAGAAAGATTGGAGAGTATTGTGATGACCCTTGGCTTCTCATGGTGTAGAGTGAGTACATCCCTTTAGAGGAGCATGTGGTGTTGATTGTAATGTTCCACTAGTGGGGCTAGTGCTTGTCAATAGTCTATGTATGGATGGAACTTACATTGAATAATATAATTGAGCCCACACTTTTTCATGCACATGTTGTTATTGCAGTTGGATTATTATGGTTTCTTTAGAAATGTGGTGAGCACCAGTATCGCAGCAATATTGTTACAACTCTTGGGGCTACCTACTTTACTCTTATCAACCTAGTAGTTCGTAACAAACTTGGAAGCAACGGTGTTGTATGAACAAGTACTAGTTCTTACTGTAGGCTGTCACTTGGTCAGCTGGCGCAAGATCACTAGGATCTCAAGCTAACTTCTCTAGATTCCATAAGAAGCTCTATATGTGATGAAAGAAAGGAAAACTTACTCTACAGAAGCTACTCTACTTGTAGAAAGGAAAAAGACTGAAATGCAAAGTAAACCTAACAAACCCTGCTTAACCAACTAATCCTACTTTTGCATAAATAAATATGAAAACCATGAAATGAATGCCACTATCTACTCGAGGAAGTAAACAACATCTACTCAAGCTATTTTTAGAAGTAAATGAGCAAAAAACATCTTTTTGGATTTTTATGTATCTTTGTGCGAATTTAACATGCATGTATTTTATTGTGTGTGAAGGTGCAAGAAAATAGGTGGTGTTGAAGGGAAACTTTGGAGTTTTAGGAGATGTAATATGGTGTGGATGGGTCCTAGGAGGTCTTACGTGGCCTTCTAGAGGCTTTTCCCACTCTCAGCCTTCAAAAGAAAGCCTACATGAAAATCTACAGGAGGACACAGGGGATCTACAAGAGGTCTACAGGAGGATGCCAAGAGTAGTTTTGAAGGTTTTGAAGGTGTGAGAGTGGGTGGAAAGGGTAGATGAATGCTGGGATGATGTGTTAAGGCACCTAGGGTTCACTAAGGATCACTACGAGAGGGAAACATGGTCGGGATAGAGGAAGAAATCCTATGGAAAAATGTAGAAAACTAAGTCAGATTTGAGGTGAACTTTCGGTGACCTGTACAACATAGATAAGGAAGAAAATGTGATGGCTGATAGGCTGACCTGCTATGAGAAGAAATCTACTGCAAAAGAACTGATAGTCAAACAATGAAATCAAGTAAGTAAGGAAATTAAGTACATCGAAAAACAAAATTTCCATCAAGCTAATCTAACTTATCAGCTATGGAAAGAAATGTTGAAAAATGCTATAATGAGAGAAAGCATGGAAGAAGACTTGTTGCAATGTTAGAAATAAGCATGGTGAAAGAGATCTAAAGCAAAGCATTAACCTTCTAACAAACTGCAACACTAGAAATCCCATGGAGAAGGAAATCTGTGTTTTTGTGGCAACAAGAGGGTCTTGGCCTCAGTTCATGGTCCCAAAGGGAGGAAAGGAGGCCAAGGCACTGTTTCTAGCCTTTTGTGTCTTCTTTCTATCACTTTTCAACTTTCTATAGAGAACACAACTGAAAACAACCTTCTAAATCACAAAAAGCAACCTATTCTTAACCAAGAAAGAAATTCATCTAACAACAACTAATCCATAAACTGAAACAAAGCATATAAATAAAAACAAGAGGATCTTGGCTACTTAGATTGGGCCCTAATCCAAGAGCTTCAGCACTTTGAGGTAACTCAGTGCTAGCTCAAGAAGAATCTCATCTTTGTTATCAAAATAGTAATAGGATTACATGAAACTACCACCAAAAGTAAGCTCAAAGTTGAGCAGAACAAAACTGTAGCAAAAATTCAACAAAATTTCGACCCTAGTGAGGCCCTAGGCCTCTGTACTTATACAATTGAACCTCCCAATAGCTTACTTAAAATTAGGGAGGCTTGGTTCCCAAAACTCGAGATAAACATAAGTTATCGTCCACTTTCTTGGCTGCCTCCTAGTGCATTGATTTGGATGTTTATGCTCCGAGCTGTATGAAGGAGAATTCAAAGTGGGGAGTAATAAAAGGGGATTCTTATAAATCCTCTCCTTTGTCCACTTCGAATTATTGTTGCCAATTGTCCATTGAATCTTTGACTTTGTCTTCAAAATTCAACAAAAATATGCATTAAACATATATTAGACCTCATGGCATCATAACTAACCCAACTCACTCCATAAGCATAAATATAATCAAAAAACATGCAATAAGCTAAGAGAATGGTTGATTTATCCATGTTAGGAGGAAAACTAGCCCATATAATTACCCATTTATGGGGCTCATCATCACCCCCATACTGAAGGTGTTGCTCATCCTCTGAGCAACTTAGTCCATCTCCTCATCCTTGATGGCCCTGGTGACCTCCCTAACATCCCATGCTTCTAATGTTATCTCTTCTTCTTTGTCATGAAATCCTGCCTTTTTGTCTACCTCTTCCCACTGCTGTTGCTCTTCTTCCTCTTTTCTGCCTTCTAGCATGCCTAGCAGCAGTGGGGGACTCAATTTGAAGCCAATCCAATTGACCTTCAAACTCTGCATGGAGCACTTGTATAGTGGCACTCTCCTCAATGCATCTTTCATTCTTGTTGGTGAGTGGTACTCCCTGATCTACAAACTGTGTGGTAAGGTGTTCCACCTCTTCATACAAGCATGCACACAGTCATCCCCAAGTAACCTTTCCATGTCCTAAATTTGTGCAATGGCCTGTGCTTGATCACTTATATATCTAGGGGTAATTTTAGGATTATTTGCAAGCAGCTAGTATGTGCTTATGAGAGCCATGGGATTTGATGGCTCAGCTCTGATCATTAAGGGCTCATTCTACTCCTTTATCATGAACTTTCTTATTTCTGCTACCGTTGACTCCTCATGATTCATCCATGATGCCATGGCCATTAGTTGTAGGTCCCCTAGCTTAGCATTAGGGTCCCACACATTCATGTCTATGAGGGCCATGTTATGCAAATAGAATTCTGCCATTTCTGCCTTGTCTTCTGATGAGCTTTGGTCACACAGATCCATAAATTGTCTGTAATCTTGAAAAGGCATTGTGCCTTTCTATGCAAAAGTCTTTATCTGAAACTATGGCTATTGGTCCTTGAGGTATAATCCATAGGATTTTGCTAGCGTTCTACATTGTAGTGCCGCCATGGATCAGCTGGCCATGCATGCTAATTGTGTCTCTTTTTCTTGCAGCTGTCCTCTTAGCAATTCATTTTCTATTTCATGGTGAGTTCTTGTGATTGCTTCTCTATGTCCGACGGCACTTAATTCTCTCCTCATTTCTCTGAGTTGATTCTCCATATGGCCAATATCCTCAACTCCCTTGCATTTAGCTATTTGCATCCACCTACGGGTCCTTATTCTTTCTTTCTCCAACTCAAATAATAGTGGGATTGCAAATTTTTGTGGAATGATTCTTCTCCCCTCAAGAAAATTGTAGTAGGAGCCAAGACTATGTTGGGGGTCAAGTTCTTGTGCCTTTGTTGCTTCCTCCTTCCCCTGTGGCTATCCTCCTATCCTTTTTTCAAGTTTTTCGGTCTCCTGTAGTCTTGACAGGGTCTCCTGTAGAATAGTCTATGCCTCCTGTAGAACTATTTTTGAGTCTTGTAGTTCTACTTTTTCCTTCCATGTGGGAGATCTAGGAGTCCCCCTTTCATAAGTGATAGGTGCCTTGGAAGGGGATTCCTTTCCTTGGATAGAGGGTGAATCTTCAATAACAATAAGCACTTTAGAAGAAGGCTGGGGTTTCCCTGTTTTGATCCTTGTGCTCTTCCTAGCCCTGAAATACATTTAGGTCTGTCTCTTCTTGTTTTTTTTTGGTTTAATTGGGGTGCTGAGTGCAGTGAGAGTAGCTGCTTCCTCTCTTTCTAGGGTCTTAGGAGACACTTCTGTCTTTTCTACCCCTCTTTCTTCTCCTTCTGTCTTTTTCTCTGTCTCTGTTTGTTTTATTTCTTCCTTCTCTGTTTTGGTTTCTTCCTACTCTGTTTTGGTTTCTTCCTTCTTCCCTTCTTTTTCCTCAGTTCCTTCACCTTACTACTCTTCCTCCTCACTATCAGAAGGACTGATATCATAGGTGAGGGCCTTTATGTCATCTTTTGCTGTCATGTTTTGGAAAATTTCCCATGCTATGGGGATTGTGAATGTATGGAGGGCTACTTCCACTAAATTTTAATTAACCCATGGTGAGCTAGCTGATCTGGACTCCCTGCCTTGAACTTAATGCTGGAGTCTATGAGGGACTACAGGAGGAAATATGGGATGCTGAGCTTGTCGGGTGTTGGAGTGTCCATACCATATCTCAACTCATGAAGGATTCTAAAATGGTAGCCATAGGCTATGCTATACCTCCCTTCACAAGAAACATATTTGATGATTTGGTAACTGACCTCATCCTAGGGGTAGGGTATGCTTGTCCTTCTAATGCCATTTTTATCTTCTACAAAATGTTCATTATTTTGGAAAGAGTTTTTCTTGGCAGCGTGTCTAATTGGTTTTTCATCTTTGCTCCAAGGTAATCCAAGAGGAAGGGTAGTAACCCTACTGATAAATTCTCGGGTTAGTTCCATGGAAATACCTCTAAAAGTGATAGTGGCATGGGTTCTTCAGTGAGGGACTAAATAAAGGGAAAATTCCTGAGCAACTTCCTCATCAAACCCTCACAATTTCTCAAAAAATGTCATCCAATTTGCCCTGGTGAATATGGCTACTACTTGGGGATGTTCATGGAGTCTGGTTGAATAAATGGGTTCCTTCCTTATGAATCCTCCTGTCATTATTCTTAGACCCCTTTTGAACACCAAATGTAGAGATGGAGACAAGAATTTTGAAGAAAATAGGGAAACAGAGGAAAACTGTGTTTTTTTAAGAAAACAGGAATAATTTTTTTATGTGATTCCTCTCTTTTTATGGACTTAATTCCTCCTTAAAATGATATAATTCCTTGCACATATTGATAATCAAGGTGGGTATGCATGGAACCTACCTCCTCAAGCCAGAAATTGAGCAAAAAATCCATGTTTTCTCCTTAATTACAACTCATTACCCCTCTTGTAGAACTACTTATAGGTGCTCCTATAGAAGCTGTAAGTGCTCCTGTAGAACACCGATAATAGGAGGATGGATGAGAGCGATGGAAAAAAATGGTTTCAAGGATATGGGGTGACAAGGAGCTTACTGCAGCTAGGTGGATGAGGGTAGAATGAAAGAAAAGGTGGTGAGTGTGTTTCGGGGAGGAGTACTTATTCCTTCTTTTAGATATTTCCGGTGATGGGGTGAGGTGGAAAATAGCTACGTTGGCCATATTTGGACCATTGGTCCCCACCTTCCTTGTCATCATGGTTTCTTCCCTCAATCACCTCTTGTCATTGCATCGGAGTTTGTAAACCATCCACTACCTGTCCTTGGGATCTTTCTATTAGTTGACTATGCGTACGTGTGGTGACATTTTCGAATGAGTGCATTCAAGTGGATGGAGGTGGCCAAGTTAACTGGCCAGATTTTTCATTCAAACCTAATCATCTCATTTGCTTATGCATATCTTTCAATTACAAAAATGCAACAGAGGAGCGCGTTAGTCAGTTACCTGTGAGTCGAATGTATGTGTTGTGAGGTATTTTGGCTCCTTTTACTGCTGCATGCTTGTATTTCCTTTGTTGGATGCTCTCTGCTTTCTGATGTGTGGTTGTTTGTCTTGTGTAGGTATCCTATGGCTGGATCTAAGCTTCATATGTCTCCTTCAATCCCATGATTGCACTTCTTTTGTTGTTGTGTCTTGATTTTAATGGGATCAGCTGCTACAGGAATTCCTACATGAGCTCCTGTAGCTACTTCTCCCTTTAAAATTTTAGCTTATTTCTATACTGGAAGTTGTGAGGATGATGCCAGAGATGCTGATGGAGATGGAGAGGTACTAGGTAAGCCGTAGGTGAGATTTGAGGTGCTGCTTCCTTTATTTTTATTTTCTTTCTTTCTAAAAACTGGTTTCATGTGTTTTACTGTGACAAGAAGGAAAAAATAATGATGATGATGTGATGCACGTGTGGAATGGATGGCAAGGAGGGTTGATAGCTATAGGAGGGTTTACATGTTCTGCATAAAGCTTCGTAGCCCATCAAACTACTTTTTGGAACCATTTCTGGCTCTCTGTGATTCCTACAGGAGTCTCCTGTAGGAAACACAGGGCTTCCTGTAGAACACACAATTTCCAGAAAAAAATAGTGGGGTGGAAGAAAGGTCAGAAACGATGGAGAAGAGTGTGGAGGAGGTGAAATAGGCTCTTTGGCATCTTCTCTTGCTCGTTGTGGTCCTTCTGCAACCTGCAATACACATTAAAATTCAAGTTTCCTTTTCTTCTTTTTCTCTATTTTCTTTTTTTTGAAAACAACTAAGGCACCTCAAGGAGGTTTTCACCCTAATTGCCTGCCCTGGGCACCTCCAAGGGAGGTTTTCACCCAGGTATTTTATTCTCTTTTTATTTTCTCTTTTTTTTTTTTTTTTTGGCATCACTGCACCGCCTTAGAAGAGGTTTTCAACTCAATGATGGGACTCAAGCACCTCACAGAGGTTTTCACTTGAGCCCTTATTATTTTTTCTTTTTCTGTTTCTTTAGTGAGTGGGTGAAGTGGAGGCTAAGACATGCTCCACTACCATCACTGTCTTATTTAGATCTTCAGTGAACTCTCACTTGGAGAGGGGCTTCTTGTAAATTTTCAACCTATTTCCATTGACAAGCATGGGGATGGCTTCCTCATCAATGGTTCTGATCATAATTAAACCATTGTCATGGCAATTTTCCACAGTGTACGGTCTGAGCCATCTTGTCCTCTGCTTGCCTTTGAAGTATTTATACCTTGAATCATAGAGGAGTGCCCAATCTCCCTCTTGGAATTGCTTCTCCTTGATATTTTTTTAATGTCATATTTTCCTCTGAAGTCGAACTACCTCTGTGTGGAGAAGGGCATGCAATCTTTGTTCATCCAATCCATTGAGCTGGAGTAGTCTTTCCTTCTATGCATGGCTAAGGTCTAGGTCCAGCTAAGCTTCCATCCTTAGTGTATTGAATTCAAATTCTATTGACAGCAAAGCCTTCTTCCCATTCTTCCCGTAGACCAGTTCATAGGGTGTGAACCCTGTGGTGGTCTTCCATGTTGTGTTGTAGGCCCAGGTGGCGTCAACTAATCTGTCTACCCAATCTTTTCTGCTACTACTTAGTACCTTGGTCAGAATTTATTCCAAAGCTCTGTTAGTGACTTCCACCTGCCCATTGGCTTGTGGATGGTAAGGGGTGGAAGTCTTGTGCTTGATTTTACAATGTGTGAGCAGGTATTCAATCATATTGGAAGTGAACTAACTGGCTTGATTTGTGACCAATTCTTAGATACCCGAACTTGTAGAATATGTTTTCTCTCAAAAACTCAACTACTTTTTCCTCTGTTGCTACTTTGATTGCTTTTGTTTTTGCCCACTTTGTCAGGTAATCAGTGCACACAATGATGTATTGATTCTATTTTGAAGGAGGGTTGATAGGACCCACAAAGTCCATACTCCACTTCTCAAATGGCTTAAAGGTCACTTGAGGATTCATGGGCATCTCATTGTTTGGAGTAGGTTTCCCCATCCTTTGACACTAATCACATTGGCTGGTGTATCTTATCACACCTTGATGAAGAGTGGGCCAATAGTAGCCTGCTTGCAAGATTTTGAAGGTAGTTCTCTTTGCTGCAAAATGACCTCCACAAGGTCTGTCATGATAGGTTAGGAGGATGTCAAAAAAAATTCCTCCTCCCTGACACATCTTCTCAAGATCTGATCCAGGCCAAATTTGTAGAGATTACCCCCAATCCAAGTGAAAGGGGCACTTTTCCTTATTATCTTGCTCTTCTTCTTTGAGGACAGGTGTGGTGGGAACTGTGTTGAAACCAAGTAGTTTGCTATATCAGCAAACAATGGAGAGAGTACTGAGATAGAAAACATGTGTTCATCTGGCATCTGATCATCCACCATTCCTTCTTCACCTACAGGAAAATTTAGTCTAGACAAAAAGTCAACAACATCATTTTCTTTACGAGGCTTATTAACAATGGTCAAATCAAACTGCTGCAGTAAAAGAAACCATCTAATATTGTGAGCATTTACATCCAGTTTGTTCATTAAATATCTAATTGCAGCATGATTAGTGTGCACGAAGGTTTGATAGCTTGTGATATAATGTTTGAATTTGTTTAAGGAATGCACAACAGCTAGGAGTTCCTTCTCGGTCACTGTGTGGTTTAACTCTGCCTTTGACAATTTTTTTTTATAAAGTATATGGCATATGGTAACTTTTCATCAATATGTCCTAAGGTTGCTCCTATTGCTTTTTTCAAGGAATTTGTGTGAATGTGGAAAGGTAGGGCCCAGTTTGAGCCTCTCAAAATTCGGGTAGTGACAAGTTTACTCTTCAAGGTATCTAAGGCTTCTTGACAGTTTTCTGACCATACAAATTCAACATCTTTGCCTAGAAGACCAAACAACGAAGATACTAGCTTACTGAAATATTTAATGAATCTTTGGTAATACCCAACTAAGCCTAGGAAACTTCTAACACCTCTCACCTTTTGAGGAGGTGGGACCCTTTGGATGATGGCAATTTATTTGGGGTCCACCTGCAATCCTTGTTGAGATATTTCATGACCTAGCACAGTCCCTTCAGTCATAAAAAATTCACATTTTTCCGAACTAAGGGACAGGTTCATCTCAATACACTTGTCCAAAACTTTTCCTAGGTTAGATAAAGCTTCCTAAAATTCAGAACCATAACGAGTAAAATCATCAATATATATTTCCACTGTACCATCAACAAGTTCAGAAAATATACCCAATATCGCTCTCTGGAAAATGGCTGGAGCATTGAATAAACCAAAAGGAAGGACCTGGTATGCAAAGGTACTCCAAGGACAAGTGAAAGTGGTCTTATCCTGGTCTTCAAGGTTGATTTGAATATGATTGTACCCACTTAACCCATTTAGGAAGGAGAAAAACCTTTTCCCCGCCAGACCATCTAACACTTGATCTATGAAGGGCAAAGGAAAATAGTCCTTTTTAGTGGCTTTGTTCAGTTTCCGATAGTCAACACAAATTCTCCACTTTCCATTTTTCTTTGGCACTAGCACCAAAGGAGAGACCCATTCACTATCAGAGATGGGGTAGATGAATCCTACATCAAGTAATTTTTGCAACTCTTCCTTAACAATGTCTTTAAGTGCTGGATTCATCCTCCTTTGAGGCTGCCTCACTGGTTTGCAATCTGCCGTAATTTTTATATGATGAGTACATAATAAAGGGTGCACTTCCTTCATCTCCTTATAACCCCAGCCGAAGGCATCTAAATGCTTTCTCAATAAGCTGCACAGCTCCTTCTCCTGGGAAGTGGATAGGGATGGATTGATTTTCAAGTTTCTTCCTCGGCTAAACTCTATATTCTTAACACGGAGAGAGGTCGAGTCAGCCACACATAGATCAATTAAGGGGTTGTTTTTGGTTTCTTTCACTATGTTCTCTAATGGTAAGATACTGGGGGGTGGATTCTGAATTACATTTTCAATGATATCATCCCCATCTTGCAGTTTCCCCCCCATGGAAGTTTCTAATGCATAGAGTGGTGTAGAATAGACTTCATCCTCATCCTCCTTCTCCAACTAGAGAGGTAGATCATGTTCTAGCAAGGGTCGGGCAGGAGGGTATAGGATCAACTGTTTGGGCATATGCTCGTTCTTGATGGTCATGTTCCCAGCTCAACAACTGATGTAGGCATCGACAGTAGCCAACCAGGGTATTTCCAGGATGAGATGATACCCAGTGAGCTTTTCCTTCAGTTGGAGAACTAAGAAATTAGCAGGGTACTCCCAAGAATCAATGGAAACCATCACTCTTCCACAGTCCATTCAGGGGTCACGATGGAGTAGTCTTCTAGTTGTAGTACTATCATGGTCTTCCTTAAGGAGCCCTGGAGGTTAAGTTTGAGCATTGTGTCCTTTGTCATCACATTAATGGCAGCTCCCAGATCAATCAAGGTATGTGGGATCAGGGTGCCATTGATGTGGACATCAAATACTGGGCTTCCAGGGTCCATATATTTCAGACATATTACCTACCCCAACATCAGGTCGAATAGTTGTCCTATGAAATTGATGATTAGGGCATCTCTCTTACACCTTTCCGGATGCCTAAATCACTTCTCTTGGATCAACTTATTGTATATAGGCACATCTTTTATGGCTTGGAGAAGTGGTATCTTCACACATAATTGTTTCAATTCTCCTAGAAGTTCAGTTTCTTCTGGGGTAGGTTGTGTTGTCCTAGATAGTCTCTCAAGAGAGGGTGGAATTGCTTTAGGTTCCCTTTCCTCTTTATCTTCCTCAACCTCCCTAGGTGGAGGCTAGCTATCTGGGAGAACCTTCCTAGATCACAGGATAATCTCCTGAATATCCACATCATATGTTGGGCATGATGGTTCCCCATTATATACTTGCTGACCTTGTCTATTGTTCAAGTTTGTGTTCAATTGGGTAGGCATTTGGGGTTGCCTTGGTGGAGCAAGAGGCAATGGTTGTGGTTGAGTAGGTGGTGGAGGTAAAAGAGTGGGAAGAGAGTTATTCTGGGGCCTCCACCCCTGATGAAATGCATTCCACTGAGGTTGTGGCTAAGTGTAGGATTGAAATGAATGAGCGGCTAGTTGAGCATGATATTAAGATGGAAATGACCAAGGAGGAGGTGTGGACCAGGATGAATGAGCATGAGGTCCCCAAGAAGGTATGGAAGTGACTTGGTTGCCATTGTAGTATGCCTAAAATTTCCCTTGCATCCCTTGCTGGTATGGTCTTGATCCATGCGGTCTCCTTTGGTTCATGAAATAGAGTGGTTTAGTGGCTCCTTTGGCCCCCTGGTATACAACCTTAAGTCCAAGCAAGGAAGGGCACTTATTTGTAGAATGATCTTCTTCATAGACTGAACAAACCTCTATAGAGTTCAATGGAAATTTGTTCCTATGATGCCTCTTGGTGCATCTAGGACAAAGGATGACCAAATCCCTCTCTACTTCCTCTTGTTTCCTTTTGATATGCAAGGTATCCATTTTCATGCCAAGAGTCTGCAACATCTCACTTTTGAAGTCTTCCAGCATGTTTCCAAGTTCACCTTTGCTGGATGAATTGGAAGAGGAGCTACTGGCTGTGGGTTGACTCATCCTACCTCTCTTTTTGGCTGCTCTAGAATGGTTTCTAAAGATAGTCTTTATGTCCTCATATGATAGTTGGTAGATGTCTCCCTCGGCTAGTAGATGGAGGGTGTCTAGAAGGTCTTCCAGAATTCCCCTGAGTAGGACCAACTTCAGAGGTTCAGGGTTAAGTGTGCACCTAGCTTGTTTGTAACTGAGCTTGAACCTCTCTTCATAATCTTCCAAGGATTCATCACCTCCCATGGTCATTGGGAAGATCTCTTCTTTGGTATCTTTTGACCTACAGTAGTCTCAATATTTGTTATTAAATGTCTGCTGCATTTGAGCCCAAGTTGTGATACTATTTCCAGGTAACCCCATGAACCAGTGTAATGCTGCATCCTTGAGAGTAGAAGGGAAAATTTTCAATTTTTGCTCATCTTCTGCATAATCATAGGTTTGACAGATGATAGCAAACTCAAACAAGAAAGAGTTAGGCTCTTCTGTAGTCAAACCATGGAAGTGAGGTAGGGCTAAAGGACTTATATTGTTCATTTTGGTGTCCCCATTGGTCTCCCAGATGGGAACGGTACCCTCTATGCTTTCTCCATTTCCCATAGCATTTCCCCTTTTAGCCATTAGCTCAAGAGGGATGTTTTCATCTTCTTCTTCCCCTATAGGTTCTTCAAATATCTTTGATTTTTCACCTGAAGGTTCTTCTTAATCACTGCCAATGAAGAAGAGAGAAGGTTAGCTGTGTGATGTAGTGGGGGTGTTGGGCAAGAATTTTCCTAAATTATCTCTATTCCTACGAGGCATGAAAGGAAATATTTTTGGTTGGGTTTTTTTTCACTGATTGTACCTACAAAACTGAAATGGATTGAACAATACAAATTGCAACTAATTGATATGAACTTTGCTGAAATGAAATTTGCAGAATTGAAAAGGAAAGCAAGGGAATGAAGAAATTGAAAGAAAAAACTATTCTACTTTTGCTGAAATGAAATTTGCAGAATTGAAAAGGAAAGAAAGGAAATGTAGAAACTGAAAGAAACAACTACTCTACTTTTGCTGAAATAAAATACTTAGCAGAGTGTTGTGATAGAAAATAGAAGAAAGCAGTAATCATAAAATACTCTAACGCTTCCCCGGCAACGGTGCCAAGAAGTGGTGAGCACTAGTATTGCAATAATAATGTTGCAACTCGTGGGGCTGCCTACTTTACTCTTATCAACCGATAGTTCGTAACAAACTTGGAAGCGATGGTGTTGTATGCACAAGTACTAGTTCTTATTGCAGGCTGTCACTTGGTTAGCTGACATAAGATCACTAAGAGCTCAAGCCAACTTCTATGGATTCCAGAAGAAGCTCTATATGTGATGAAAGAAAGGAAATCTTACTCTATAGAAGCTACTCTACTTGTAGAAAGGAAAAAGACTGAAATGTAAAGTAAACCTAGCAAACCCTACTTAACCAACTAATCCTACTTTTTCATAAAGAAATATGAAAACCATGAAATTAATGTCACTACCTATTCAAGGAAGTAAACACCATCTACTCAAGCTATTTCTAGAAGTAAATGAGAAAGAAACATCTTTTTGGATTTTTATGTATTTTTGTGTGAATTTAACATGCATGTATTTTATTGTATGTGAAGGTGGAAGCGAATAGGTAGTGTTGAAGGGAAACTTTGGGGTTTGAGGAGATGTAAGATAGTGTGGATGGGTCCTAAGATGTCTCAGGTGGCCTTCTAGAGGCTTTTCCCACACTCGGCCTTCAAAAGAAAGCCCACAAGAAAATCTACAAGAGAACACAGGGGATCTACAAGAGGTCTACATGAGGATGCCGAGAGTAGTTTTGAAGGTTTTGAAGGTGTGAGAGTAGGTGGAAAGGGTAGAAGAAGGCTGGGATGATCTTTTAGGGTGCCTAGGGTTCACCAAGGATCACTAGGAGAGGGAAAGATGGTCCGGAGAGAGGACGAAATCCTATGCAAAAACGCAGAAAAGTAAGGTAGATTTGAGGTGAACTTTGGGTGACCTATAGGGCATAGATCAAGGAGAGAATGTGATGGCTGATAGGCTAACTTGCTGTGAGAAGAAATTTGCTGCAAAAGAACTAATAGTCAAACAATCAAATCAGGTAAGCAATGAAATTAAGTACATCAAAAAATAGAATTTTCCATCAAGCTAATCTAAATTATGAGCTATGGAAAGAAATGTTGAAAAATGCTATAATGAGAGAAAGCATGGAAGAAGACTTACTGCAAAGGTAGAAGTGAGCATGCTGAAAGAGATCTAAAGCAAAGAATTAACCTTCTAACAAATCGCAACACTAGAAATCCTATGGAGAAGGAAAATATGTGTTTTTGTGGTAGCAATAGGGTCTTGCCCTCAGTTCATGGTCCCAAAGGGAGGAAAGGAGGCCAAGGCACTGTTTTGGGCATTCTGTATCTTCTTTCTATCACTGTTCAACTTGCTATAGAGAACACAAATAAAAACAACCTTCTGAATCACCAAAAGAAACCTATTCTTAACCAAGAAAGAAATTCATCTAACAACAACTAATCCATAAACTGAAACAAAACATATAAATACAAACAAGAGGAGCCTGGCTACTTGGATTGGGCCCTAAGTGAAGAGCTTCAGTCCTCTGAGGTAACTCAATTCTAGCTCAAGAAGAATCTCATCTTTATTATCAAAATAGTAATAGGATTACATGAAACTATCACCAAAAGTAAGCTTGAAGTTGAGCAGAGCAAAACTGCAGCAAAAATTCAACAAAAAATTGACCCTAGTGTGGCCCTAGGGCTCTCTACCTATACAACTGAAGCTCCCAAGAGCTCCCTTAAAATTAGGAATGCTTGGCTCCCAAAACTCGAGATAAACATAAGTTATCCTCCACTTGCTCGGCTACCTCTTAGTGCATTGATTTGGCTGTTTGTGCTTCGAGCTGCATGAAGGAGAATTTGAAGTGGGGAGTAGTAAATGAGGGGGATTCACTCCTTTAAATCCTCTCCTTTGTCCACTTCGAATTATTGTTGCCAATTGTCCATTGAATCTTCAGCTTTGTCTTCAAAATTCAACAAAAATCTGCATTAAACATATATTAGACCTCATGGCATCATAACTAACCCAACCCACTCCATAAGCATAAATATAATAAAAAAAATGGAATAAGCTAAGAGAATGGTCGATTTAGCTATGTTAGGAGGTAAAATGAGCCCATATAATTACCCATTTATGGGCCTCATCAAAATGTATTTTAATTAACTTATTCATTTGTGTATGAACTATTTTTTAGGAATTGTATGAATCTTGTTGAACTCATGTTGTTATCTTAACCTATCACTTTGGTTTGTGGACTATTATGCATCCATCTTGTGGTCTCATTATGCTCGTGTTTTCCTTTCAAGTTGCATATTATTACAAGCTTCTAAGGGACACACTTCCTTTCTCTGTTTGTGTGTTAGAACCACCATGCATCTCACTTGACTCACTGCAAGGTCACACACTTGATTCTAACCAAAGCTATCATACTTACCTCTGCGCACTATCACGGTCAAGGCACTAGTTTACTAACCACTGCTGTGAATCTTACTCCAAATGGTCTAAGGTCTAGTTGAGACTTCTTATCAGGGAAATTTTCTTGACATGTTGGTGGGTCCAGCACCATCAATACAACCATATTTAAAGTAATAAAAAAATTCGTTTCTTATCTATCTGGAATTAGTTATTCAAAATATTAGTTTAAAGTTGACTTTCATTATACTATGCGTTCCCGCCTTCCCAACTCTTCTACTCTATGAAGTTAGATATGTTTACATATGACCTCTCTAATATATTTCGCTCATTGTCTTATTTGTTTTAATTGAGTGATTTGGAAATTTTCGGTAGAAAAAACTTTATGCATCACATTATCTCTTATCATAATTATATTTTCAACAAAAAATTATATTTTCACCAACGATATTTCCATTTCTTAAAAAAACTATGTTCGCATATATAGATATCGATTATAAACATAAAATTTGTTTTCCTATGATATAAATTTCCCCTGCCCATCTCTCCAATTGTTCCCCTAAAAACTAGATATTCAAGTTTTAGAATTTGTTCAAGCTTTTATGTTTGTGAATAAATTATTGATGTACAAGATGACATTTCACTAATGTTCTCAAAGAATGGAATTCAACCAATATGTTACATCTACGTTAAGAGTTTCAAACATGATAGTAAACATTTTTTTTTCAAATATCTGAGAAAGTTGTAAGAGCTTCTTCTTTACGTTGGGGTGTGAGACTTAACCTATCATTTTTGTCCTTCCAAATATTAATCTTAAATCATCTCCCACTAATATTGACAAAGAAGCATGAGACAATTCAATTTCATGATCAAATTCAACTTTCACAAATTATTATAATTGTCATGATAATTGAAATTTCACTACTAGGTGTGTATGGAAAATTTTCCATAATAAGTATGTATGGAAAAGTTTCCGTAATTACAAAAAAAGAATGAGTGAAAACTATAAAAGAAACCATCAATTTTGTTGAAGATTGATTGATAGTAGAAGAGAAGGTGAAAGAAATCAAAGATATTATTTTGGATGACAATTGTTTTTTAAATGGCTAGTAATGGAGATACAAGACGATGTAGAAGAATAACCAAATGAAGATGAAACTAATGGAAAATAAGTATCTTAGAAGAAGACTAGAATAGTGTTGAAAAGAAAATATATATACATAAAGAATACAAACTTTGGAGAAAAATAAAGAAAAAATAGTCGAAGACAACATGCACGAACTTGTAGAAGTAAAAATAGTTTTTGAATGGATATGAAGTTTTGTAAGCCTAGATAAGACTTAGACCAACAATAAGTAGTGGTAGTAAAGAGACATTTTCCACATAATTAATATAGGTTACCTCTAGTTTCTAATAGTTTCTAGTAAATTTTAAATTAGTTCTCCCATAAACTGTTTAATTTCTCATTGCATGCATGGCAGTCTTTCTCGAAAAATAAAAACGAAAAAAGTGAAAATGCATCACTAAAAAATAGGGATCTATTTTTAGCAGTTGGAGTTACACTGAGTTATTTATGGAAACTACTGCCATGTGTCCCTTCTTCCTAGATTTTGGCCTTCACGTCATAAACCCTAAATTGATCAAATCTATTTAATGGATGCCTCTAGATCTTATTTTCACATTCGATCTTGGAGCTATGGCATTCCTGAGGAGATATAGGAACCTTTGGCATAATCATCACAACTTTTCTGGGCAAGTCTTGCTTTTCTATTATTTTGCTGCTTTTTTTGTCTCTTTTGTTTCCTTGGCTTGTGAGAGTGTTTATTTACCCATTTTATTGAACGAACACTAGCATTTGGATTTTTTTTAACTTGTAGAAGTGTTTTTTTATGTTTTGCATTGTCTTTCCCAAGTGTCACATGCATGACCCACTTTTTGCAGTAATGGTGGTCATTACATCAACTCTCCCCACAAGCGTCGTTGTTCTCTTATTTGACTGATTCCTACACTTTTTTAGATTGCATGCATCACCATTCACTTAGATCTCCACCAATGATCACTCATACATTTAGATCTGCTCGTTTTCATATTTCCCTTGGGAAAATTAGGGCTTCCTTGGCATGGCTCTAGCTCTTCCCAGCATGCACAATGCATTTTTGGATCCCAAGGCTCTATCCTAGCTCCAGGAATTGCATATAGGCTTCCAATGAATGGCTCCAACTATGCACTATGATTTTCAAAGAGCTAGTCCTAGAGTCTTGCCCACTGGGAATGCACAATGTATAGTTCCATCCAACATCAATGCTAGACTAAACAACACATTGCAGAGTTGTAGTCATCCACAAGCCACACTAGATTTCACATTGTGTAGTTCCAGTCATCATCACCTCTCACTGATAGCTGGGACTATGAAATTCACAGATCCAGCTGACAGTTACTCACCTCTAGAACACATAATTGCGTAATCCTCCCCAATAGTTGCCCAGTTTGTTGCATGATTTGCCCTTGAAGTGATTTTTTATTTCAAGCTAACGTTTGCATGCCATGAGTGTCCTATTCGTGTCCACGTACCTCAGTTGTTAAGAATATTTTCAGCAGTACAAGTAGCATGGCTTCCAAGAGAGCTGGATCAAAGGATAGTATAGAGAGAATCACTAGAGATGTAGTTGAACAAGTGTCAATAAACTTGCTAGTCTATGCAAAAACACAGTTGTTCATAGAGAAGGACATGAAGATGCAATGCTAGTAAATTAAAAAAATATTTGCAGGAATCTTCAAGGAAGATCTGTAAGATTGACAAGTCTATGTCAACATCCATAAGTCAAGCTTGTATGAGCTTGCATGTAGGTACTGCATCTTCCCATGCATGGACATCATTCATGAGATTGTCTCACATAGCGATCCCAAGACAATGACAATGAGGACTGTTAGTGGAACACAAATTTCTACCTTTCGAACTGAAAACTATCATAAGATGTATCACTTACCATAACCGATGAACCACATGGATGTACTCTTCTATACTCCCAACAATAATGTGAACACTAGAGACATCATGTAGTGTTGGGTAAAAGAGCCATCAAATTTCAGATTGACACCCAATCAGGTCTAGAAGACTAAGTCACTCAGAAAGGCCTACCAACTCTTAATCATCTTTCCATGTTGATTGTATATTCAAGAGAGCATGAAGACCTTTCCGCAGAATTGGGTGGTTGTGTTGCATTAGTTGGCAAATGAAGGAAGTCCATTAAACTCGTTGGATATATTGGCTCTTGAGTTGAAAGTGCATGTCACTAATTCCCAGAATCCACCAAATGATGAGAAAGCAAGAACCATTAGGTATGCGTACCTTCTTGATGCAATATCTGCCCAACGTCAGTTTCTTGGCATGGATTGGACATGGACACCATTAGAGAATGCTATGAACGTTTATTCCAATTTTCTTTCTAAGTGCAGCTATCGAGGAGTCATGGTAAGGCTATCTAATAGTTTCATCACCCTGATTTACAAGATTACCTTCGAGCAGGATACACCTTCCATGTCCCAAGAAACAATACAACTAGGTGCTTAACGTCGCAGATTGGTATGCCTCACCCGGTGGCACTTTCATTTGGATGCTTGGTGTAGAGAAGGCTCCAGATGTTCTACCAAGGTGTTCCATGGATAAGTTGGTCATGCAAGAGGTTTCATATCAAATCTCCACAAGATTATTAGCAGGACTCCATAGGAGGAAGAAGGCACCATGGCTTGCCCTTCCTTTCCGGATTGGATTTTATGAGATCCAGAGCTTGAAGTATGTGGATGCCAAGGTCAAGAAATTAGAGAAGTTTGAGTTCACCACCAAGGATTTTAGTCTTTATGATCCACACTACATATGAAAGAACCACTCTAGGAAGGTGCATTATCCATGGATACATGAGACATGTAATTCGCCAGGGGATGACCATTGGATGTATTGGTAAAATTCCTATAATATCAATGAACAAGTTAGAATGGCTATAGAATAGAAAGCAACTTTGTAGGCAACAACACCATGGGAAGAAAAAACAATAGCAAAAGTGAGTAGGAAACCAATGTAGGACAAAGGCAAGAGGAAGATTGCTAAGAACTTGGAGGTTGACTGAAGCTAAAAGCTTAGATAAGATCCTCATATTGAGAGAGTAGCTTTGGAAATAGAGGCAAAGAGGCAACAACGCATAAAGAGAGTAGACTGGAGGAAAAGGAAGAAGCAAAGGTTGGAGGATGCATAGAGGAATTTGTAGGAAACAAAGAAGAAGCTAAAAGAAAAGCAAGAGGTAAGAAGGAGAGAAAGGGAAGAGAAGCAGAAATAGGAACATGAAGAAAATAAAGGCGTAATGACTAAGAAAATTGTGCCTATATAGGTTGAGGAGTCAGAGCAGCCAACAGATGAAGAAGAGGGTGAGTAGGTGTAGGTCTGTTAACTTGCTCAACAAATTGAGTAGATGGTTGAAGCAACAAACATGGAGTTAGAGCAAGAGCCATAGGACCAAGATGCCGACCTCATGCGAAGAACATCTGAGGTCACACCTTAGTCTATGCCATCTACAAAATCAGAACTAGTCTCGAGAGAGCAAGGAGAGGTTGTCTACCATGAATGATGATCTGATGATGGATGTGTAGAATCTTCCATTTGATGAGTCAAAACAAAGGATTGTACATGCATGAATTAAGAAGCTCCCAGATGATCACGCATCACCTGGACATATAAAGGAAATGGTGATTGTGTGAAATGTTAGAATACATCCAGTAGCCATGGCCGATGCTTCTAAGGCTTATGCAGAAGCCACGAGTTCAACTCCTAATTTTTTGTTAGCTAAGAATGTTCGGATGGCAAAGGACTTGCAGAGGCGATTCAAAGAATAGGACAATTCACAGGATCCGCTATGGAAAATATGAGAAAAGTGATACTTGCTAAAGTATCGAATCTTGAGATGACCATGTCAAAACTTTATGACATATTTGTCACTGTGCACAAGGTAGTTGTGCATCTATATGGTTTTCAACAGCAATGCATAAAGATTTCCCAAACTCTCAAAGACATCCATGCTTCTATTACACATATACAAGAATGGACAATGAGGTACAAGGGAGCCCTGCTTTACTTCCATAAAATGATGAAGCCACAGGCATAGCTAGACAAAGCATGGATTCATATGTTGATCTAGAAATATGAGAAGCTCCCTTCACTCATTGCTAGCATTGAAGCTTCCTATGCATGGTTGTTCAAGATTTTGGATGTCATAAGAAGGACACATATGATCCCTTCAATCAGATCCCTCACTCAAGCCATTAAGAAGAACCAATTCTTGTTGGAGGTTGATAGCTACATGGAGCATTTGATGTGAGAGGCCATCAATAGTGACTTGCAACTGAGCATAGAAAACATGCTGAAGTACATTGGTCGTCTAGCCTCACTCATGACAATGCTACACATGCTTCAAGATGCGTTGGAAAGAGGTTCTAGAACCAAATACCTGGAAGCCATGGAGGAAAGAGTCTGTTTCTAGAAATACATCTCCAAACTGTACGAGGATAGTATAGCGCAATACCAAACTTGGTATTAGTAAGTCACCGAAGGCCGTCAAGAGGATGTTGCCGAGTTGGTCTTTTCAAAAGCTTTCAAGTGATGGTGCTTTTCTTGTTAGGATGATTCAAGCCTATTTTTTCTCACATGGGTATATGTGGAAATTGTATTATTATTTGTAAATATATTGTAAGTGAAATTTCACGTGTCACTATTGGAATGTGAACAATCACTATGTAATGTAAAGAGTTAGTTCTAAAGGAGCTGAAGAGCCATGAGGGTATTCAAAGATTCAAAGCGGAATTTCAAGGGTCACCTCGCCCTTTGTTATATATAAAACCTCATAACTCATAGTAGAGGCTTTTTGGAGCAAAGATTTTGGCTAGCCTTTTCTTAGAGAAATATTGGAGAGCATTGTGATGACCCTTGGCTTCTCCATAGTGTAGAGTGAGTACATCTCTTTAGAGGAGCATACGGTGTTGATTGTATTGCTCCACTATTTGGGCTAGTGGTTGTCAATAGCCTATGTATGGATGGAACTTTCACTAAATAGTATAATTGAGCCCACACATTTTCATGCATATGTTGTTATTGTAGTTGGACTATTATGGTTTCTTTCTAAATGTATGTTATTTAACTTATTCATTTGTGTATGAACTATTTTTTATGAAATTGTATGAATCTTGCTGGACACATGTTGTTATCTTAACCTGTCACTTTGGTTTGTGGACTATTCTGCTTCCATCTTGTGATCTCATTATGCTTGTGTTTTCCTTTCAAGTTGCATACTATTACAAGATTCTAACGGACACACTTCCTTTTACTGTTTGTGTGTTAGAACCACCATGCATCTCACTTGACTCACTGCAAGGTCACACACTTTATTCTTACCAAAACTATCATACATACCTCTGCACACTACCGCTGTCAAGGAACTACTTTACTACCCACTGTTGGGATGCCTACTCCAAATGTTCTAAGGTCTAGTTGAGTTTTCTTATTGGGGAAATCACCTTGACATGTTGATGGGTCTAGCACCATCAACACAACCATATTTAAAGTAATAAAAAATTCATTTCTTATCTATCTAGAGTTAGCTATTCAAAATATTAGTTTAAAGTTGACTTTCATTATACTATGCATTCATGCCTTCCCAATTCTTGTACTCTATGGAGTTAGATATGTTTACATATGACCTCTCTAATCTATCTTGCTCATTGTTTTATTTGTTTTCATTGAGTGACTTGCAAATTTTTGGTAGAAAAAACTCTCTGCATCACATTATCTCTTATCATAATTATATTTTCATCAAACAATTATATTTTCATCAACCATATTTCCATTTCTTAAAAAAATTATGTTCACATATATAGATATCGAATCTAAACATAAAATTTGTTTTCTTATGATATAAATTTCCCCTGCCCATCTCTCCAATTATTCTGATAAAAGCTAGATATTTAAGTTTTTGAATTTGTTCAAGCTTTTATGTTTGTGAATAAATTATTGATGTACAAGATGATATTTCACTAATGTTCCCAAAACATGTGATTCAACCAATATGTTACATCTATGTGAAGAGTTTCAAATATGACAGTAAACATTTTTTTTCAAATATCTAACGAAGTTCTAAGAGCTTCTTCTTTAGGTTGGGGTGTAAGACTTAACCTCTCATTTTTATCCTTCCAAATATTAATCTTAAATGACCTCCCACTAATATTGACAAAGAAGCAGGAGACAATTTAACTTCATAATCAAATTCAACTTTCACAAATTATTATAATTGTAATGATAATTGAACTTTCACTACTAGTTGTGTATGGAAAATTTTCCATAATTACAAAAAAAAATGAGCAAAAACTATAAAAGAAACCATCAATGTTGTTGAAGACTGATTGATAGTAGAAGAGAAGGTGAAAGAAATCAAAGATATTATTTTGGATGACAATTGTTTTTTAAACGACTAGTAATGGAGATACAAGATGATGCAGAAGAATAACCAAATGAAGATAAAACTAAAGGAAAATCGATATCTAAGAAGAATACCAGATTAGTGTTGAAAAGAAAGAATATATAATAAAGAATACAAACTTTGGAGAAAAATAAATAGAAAATAGTCAAAGACAACATGCACCAACATGTAGAAGTAAAAATAGTTTTTGAATGGATATGAAGTTTTTTAAGCCTAGCTAAGACTTAGATCAACAATAAGTAGTGGTAGTAAAGAGACATATCCATCATAATTAATATAGGTTACCTTTAGTTTCTAATAGTTTTTAGTAAAAATTAAATTAAAAAATAATTAGTGATGCACATATCTAATTATCGTTCTAAATATCCTTCTAGAAAATTATACATCATTTTTCTATTGGATTATCAAAAAGTCTTTTGGATTTATTTAATCATATATTCTAAAGATATTATATAATATAGTTAGAGAGTCTCGCCTCTATCATAGTCTATTATATGGTTTATTCAGTATTATTGTGAATTATTTGGGAGTGTTTAACTGCTAATACAATATGTTTTTCCTTTATCAAATTTTCCTCCTCTACCCAGAATTTACCAGAAAGTTTTTCTATGTGTTGGGTTGTTTTATATTCTTTCCATGACTAGCCCATGTAGTTAACTGGGGGGTTAGAAAGGGGGTAGAGCCCCCCTTTCGTTGCTCTGATTGCATAGCAGGAGGAGTCACATGGGGTTTAATGGGTGAAGGTAACCCCACTTTATGGGGTTCGGGGCAGCGCCCCAAAAATTTTTGGTTTTGGACCCTATGTTAGGTTGGGCGGACTCACTTATGGTTTTGTGCATGATTTTTGCACATGGTTTTGGATGCGATGAGTCACAGGGTTTAACGGGTGCAGGTAACCCCACTTTATGGGGTCTAGGGCAGCACCCAAATTTTTTTTGGTTTTGAACCCTATGTTAGGTTGGGCAGACTCACCTATGGTTTTCTGCATGATTTTCGCATATGGTTTTGGACGCGATGGTTTTCGGTCCATGGTTTTGAACGCCATGGTTTTTGGTCCATGGAATTAAATGCTTCGACATGTATAAATATGTATTGTGACATTGAAAGGAAAATAATGAAAAATCATGCTGGTAGTCCTAGTTTTGGGATCTAGTGGAAAATCTCTGTGTATATGAGTTTTATGTGTTATGCTCTCGCATTGTTTATTTTCTGTGTTTTAGAATTCATGTGCAGGTAATTTCTATACATGGTTAAAACCTGCATTTGGTATTAGAGTTGTTTTAGATTCAAGGGGATTCCTTTGTTACTGAGGGGTTTTGCTCGGGCCTATGGTAGACCCTATTTAGTGAGAGATCTGCGGGATCAATTCTAGTGGTGAAAGAAGATGGCGAGCAGTGAAAAGATAGAGATCGAGAAATTTAATGGTTAGAGTTTTGAGTTGTGGAAACTCAAGATGGAGGATCTATTTGTAGATAAAAATCAGTGGATCGCGGTAGATCTGGGTATTAAACCAACGAGAGTGTTCGATGAAGAATGGAAGAAGTTGGATCAGAAGACAAAGAGCAAAATATGATTTTGTGTCTCAGATTTAGTATTGATGAATGTATTAGGGGAAGTTACAGCGAAGGATTTGTGGGACGAGTTAGGGACTTTTTACCAATCTAAGTCTGTGGTGAATAAACTATGCTTGTGGAAAAAGCTGTATAACCTGAAGATGAAAGATGGAGACTCGATGACAGAACATCTGAACGAATTTAATACTGTGGTAAGTCCGTTAGCATCTGTTGATTTTAAAATTTCATATGAAGATAAGTGCATCAGCTTGTTGTGTTCTCTACTAGATTCATGGGATAGTCTGGTTATTGCAATAGGTAGCAATGCAACTACCTTGTAGTTTGATGAAATAGTCTCATCCTTGCTGATGGAGGAGATGACGAAAAAATATGGAGAGCTAGAATGGTGATGCGTTGTCTATATGAGAATGGTCCCAGAGAAAAAACAAAAATAAGTCATCGATTGTGAGATATAAATCTAGAGGGAGATCTAAATCTCTAGGAAAGCCTGTAAAGGTAGTGTGCCGAAAATACAGAAAGGAAGGGCACTACAAAATGAACTGTAAATCTAAGCTCCTGATAAAGGAAAAGAATCTGATGATTTTCCTTCTACAGAGGCAAAAACCACCTCAGATGAAGGTGGGGATGTGTACTTGGCTTCTTCAAGTACACATGTAGATCAAGAGGCATGGTTTATTGACTTAAGCACATCCTTTCACTTCACTCCCCATAGAAAGTGGTTCTGCGAGTATGAGAAATACGATGGTTGTGATGTGTTCTTAATAGATGATAGGAAGGCTAGAATCGTTGGTCTTGGAAAAGTAAAGTTGAAGTTGCAAGGTGGAAGGGTTAGAACACTTCTAGGTGTTCGAAATATTCCTGCATTGGCCAGAAATTTGATTTTGATAAGCAAGTTGGATAATGCAGGTGTAAAAACAGTGTTCAAGAAGGATACCTGCAAGATGGTTCGGGGAGCATTGGTATTGATGTGGGGAGTTCGGATTGGAACTCTATACAAGCTACAAGGTAGCACGGTTGTTGATGGATGCAACAGTTATGTGGTTCCTGAAAGTAGAGCAGAAAATCTAGTGGTCTCTGGAGAGAAGACCATGATGTGGCATCAAAGGCTTGGACATATTGGAGGGAAGGGCCTTCGAATACTTCATCGTAAAGGTATGGTAGAAGGTATCAGTAATAGCTCTTTGGATTTTGATTCTGTGAAAATTGTGTCTATGGGAAATAGAATCGGTTGAGTTTCCCCTCTGGTGGTAAGAGGGCGAAACATATATTAGAGCTTGTGCATAGTGATGTGTTTGGACCTGTGAAAGTTCCATCACTAGGTAATTCTGTGTACTATGTATTATTTATAGATGACTTTTCAAGGAATACATGAATATATTTCCTTAAGAAGAAATCTGAAGTCTTTGACAGGTTTAAAGAATTTAAGGCCCTGGTGGAAAACTAGATAGTGAAGAAGATAAATGTGCTGAGGATAGATAACGGTGGAGAATTTTGCAGTAAAGAATTTGAAAAAATCTGTAAGAAGTATGGTATAGCATGGCAAAAGACTACTCCATATACACCTCAGCAAAATGGATTTGCAGAAAGAATGAACAAGACGTTGATGGAAAGGGCAAGAAGCATGCTCAGTGGTGTCGGGTTAGGACAAGAATTTTGGGCAGAGGCAGTGGAGACTGCATGTTACCTAGTCAACAAGTCACCTTCATCAGCGTTGGAGGATAAGACTCCACAAGAGGTATCGACTAGTAAGAAACCCTCTCTTTCACATCTGAGGGTATTTGGATGTGATGCATATGTACATGTTCCAAAGGAGAAACGAACCAAGTTGGATAGTAAATCTGAAAAGTGCATCTTTATTGGGTATAAGGATGGTTTAAAGGGTTATAAGCTTTGGAACCCAGTAACAAGGAAGGTTGTATACAGCCGAGATGTGGTGTTCAGAGAGTTTAAAGATGTTATTAAACATGAAGTCCAACCAAAGGAACCTGAGAAGATAGAGCTTGAGCTTAGGGACAAAGAATTAGACTATACAACAGAGGAGGAACCAAAAGATGAAGAGCCACAAACTCCTCGTGTAAGAAGATCAGTTCGAGAAAGAAGGCACCCAGAAAGGTATAGTCCATCTGCTTTCTATTCAAATTTTGCTTTATCTGTCACTGATGATGATCCGAGAACTGTGAAGGAAGCAGTAGATCTAGAGGATGGAAAACTCTAGAAAGAGGCCATGGTTGATGAAATGACATCTTTGCACAAAAATGAGGCTTGGGATCTAGTGGAGTTGCTGAAAAGAAGGAAACGCATTAGTAGAAAATGGGTGTTCAAGAAGAAGACAAATGCAGAAGGAAAGGTGGAGAAATACAAAGCTCAGTTTGTAGTAAAAAGTTATTCCTAGGTGCCGGGAATTGATTTTGGTGATATTTTTTTCTTGTTGCCGGGGTAACTTCTATTGGATTACTGTTATCTGCTACTGTTTCTTTTGATTTTGAGGTAGAATAGATGGATGTGAAGACAACATTTCTTCATGGGGATCTGGAAGAGGAGATCTACATGAAGCAACCTGAAGGTTTTGCGGTGAGGGGTACGAAAGAAATAGTATGCAAGTTAAAGAAGTCTCTGTATGGGTCAAAACAATCACCAAGGATGTGGTATTAGAAATTTGATACATTTATATGGGGACTTGGTTTCACCTCAAGAAAAGCATATCACCGTGTGTATTTTAAATTAATTGGTGACCGTGTTATTTATCTGGTCTTGTATGTGGATGATATGTTGCTCGTTGGAAATGACAAAGAAATTATACAAGATTTGAAGACCCAATTGTCCTCCAAATTTGACATGAAAGATCTTGGTGCTGCAAACTATATTTTGGGCATGGAAATTAAAATAGACTAGGAAGAGAGGAATCTCTCATTAAACCAGAGGAAGTATGCCGAGACAATATTGGAGAGATTTAATATGCAAGATAGTAAACCACTGAATGTTCCTATTCATGTAGGTGTGAAGTTATTTGCTGAATTGTGTCCCAAGACACAAGAAGAGGAGGAGGACATGTCCTCTGTTCCATATGCAAGTGTAGTCGGCAGCCTAATGTATGCAATGGTCTGCATTGAACCAGACATTACACATACAGTGGGAGTATTGAGCAGGTTTATGTCAAAACCAGGGAAGGGGCACTGGACAACAGTGAAACGAGTTTTCATGTATTTGTGTGGCACTAGTGATTATGGTTTGTGCTACCAAGGAAGACCGAGATTAGACAGAGTGTTGGATATTCGTCACTTTGTTGATGCAGACTAGGCAGAAGATCTGGATCAGAGAAGATCTACAAGTGGGTATGTGTTTAACTACAGAGGCATAATACATGGCAACCACTCATGCAAGCAAGGAAGCAGTTTGGTTGCATATATTGTGTTCAAGTATAGGGTTAGTACAGGGAGATATACGAATAGACTATGATAGTCAAAGTGCAATTTTCTTGGTAAAGAACCCCACATATCATTCAAAAACAAAGCACGTTGATGCTCAGTATCACTTTGTGAGGGATATGATTGAAGATAAAAAGGTGTTTCTAGTAAAAGTGGACAATTTGAAGAATATTGCAGATGCATTGACAAAATTTGTGAGCTCTGAGAAGTTCTCTTGGTGTAGAGAAACAATGGGCATTGTAGCACTCGATAAATGACTAAGCTCTCTTGTGGCCCTCTATGGAAAGAAAACAACAAGTGGGAGAATTTTTGGTTCTGTTATATTCTTTCCATGAATAACCCACGTAGTTAACAGGGAGGTTAGAAAGGGGGCGGAGCCCCCCCATCGTTGCGCCGATTGCATAGTGGGGCGGGGGGGAAGGGGGTCACAGTGGGGCTTAATGGGTGCACGTAACCCCACTCTATGGGGTCCAGGTCAGCGCCCTGAATTTTTTTTGTTTTGGACCCTATGTTAGGTTGGGTCGACCCACCTATGGTTTTTTGCATGATTTTCGCACATGGTTTTGGACGCGATGGTTTTTGGTCCATGGTTTTGAATTTGATGGTTTTCAGTCCATGGTATTGGATGTTTCGGCATGTATAAATATGTATTGTAACATTGAAAGGAAAATAATGAAAAATCAAGCTAGTAGGGGAAAATCTCTCTGTATATGTGTTTTATGTGTTATGCTCTCGCATTGTTTCTTTTTTGTGTTTTAGAATTCATATGTAGGTAATTTCTATACAGGGTTAAAACGTACACTATGATGCTAATATACTACAAGATTTTTCCATAGCAGGAATTATCTTAGGGTTAACATATTTGTTATTTCGTTTCTTAAAGAGAAAACAAGAAATATTAGCCTTATTTCGATCGTGAAGTTGATAAGGTTATATCTTAACCTTATGTGGAAAGTGACATTGAATAGGTTATTTATCTCAAACATCAAACAAGGAACAATGAAATTGATTTGTTAAATCATGGATCTTGCACATAGCCCTAATGGATGGCTAACTAGGTTGTTGTCTTCCGAAAACTCAAATCAAGAAGACTATATAAAACTAGAGAAGCTTCGTCCCGTAAGTGAGGTTCCATGCAATTTCACCTTTCAAACGTTTTGTCACGAAAATATGATCCAAAAATGTAGTGTTAGTGAGTGATCATGCCATATTTAACATCAATGCTCAGTTCAACGTTTCTATCTAGAGATCTTTGAAATTGTAAATGTTTTTATTGTACGGCCAAAATGTAAGTCTCAAATTAAGGTTCGATGAACACGAACAACTTGGTTACATAATTCTTCTTGACATAGACTTCTATAGCTACACATTGTTCCCTACACATTGAGGGTGACTGGATTGTATACTGAATATTCTAAATTTTGTAATGTCAAATTTTCCAAATATTCACGAATCTGCAATCTATTTAAAACTGACCCTGGTATTGTAAGTGTGTGACCCGTAGAAAATTTCAAACCCTACCATGGTAACGCATAAGTTCTGCATTTTTCTACAAGTGGGTTTCCTTAGCTATATCTTTAAGATATATATCTAATTAGTCAATCGATGATAATTGAGAGTTAGACACCAATCATTCTGTTGAGGTTTATTTCGGTTGTAATCAAGGGTGTTTCTGCATTGTGAAGTTATACACGCCATTGAACATGGAAAACTGAAAATAGGGATTATGTAAGGAAGGTTTATGCATTATAAATAATGGATACTTATTTCGAAAATTATGGTCATATAAATGATATTCCATAGTTTTTTTTTTTTATCCTTGGTGCTTTAATTATCGAGTTCCTCCAACTAAGTGTTATGAACTATTTACGACATTATTTTCACATCTTTGGCATACTGAGGACTAAATACCTCTCGGATAAAATAATGTTTATCCCCTTTTTTTATTATTTAATATCTCTCATAACTTGATACCTCTTAGACTAAACAACATTAAATAGACCTGTTACTATGTTCCATAACAAATATTAGACAAGAAAAATGTATATATTCGTAACGATACTCTAGTTTGTATTATTTTTAACATCAATTTTAGTTATATTTAAAAAAATTTAGCCTTTTCAAATAAGACATGTTTCTTAGCTTTTATGTTGGATGGGACCCAGTGATCAAATTTGAAGGGCAGGTGAAGGGCACATATTCAGGTCGCACTTCTATAATGAAAAGCATAAAAAAAAAGAGTAATTCAATTGACAACAGTAAATTATTTTCAAATTTCTTTTTATTTTTTCACAGGAGAATGGTGGAACAACAACCACATGGATGTTGTGTATAAGGCAGGTCTGATATGAGCCGCAACTAATATATTGGATGCATTTACCATTAATGGATAAACAAGAGACCTATATTCCTGCTCCAGTTCAGATAAGGATTAATTTTGTAGGAAATTTTTGTGACCATAACGTTCAAGCCAATATACAAGTAGCTCAATCAAATTTAAGTTTATTGCATGAATGAAAAAATTCAGTAAAATTCTAAACAAGTTTAGGATTCAACAAAAGAGTGTACAAAGGTGTATATGTTTTTGGTATCTCCTTTTTTAATATGAAAACATACCAGGAATTGGGATCGTAAACAAATCAAATCCAGTATGTTAGGAACCCTGTTGAATGCGCTTCTCTCCAAGCATAAATCGTGCTTAAACCTTGCTTGACAGGCGTTCGCTGAATGATGAATCTATGCTCCTCTCCAGCTTAAATCGTCGTCAAACCTTGCTTTGGGCAGCCTTCAGGCACAACCTAGTGAAATACCTAATACATGGCCCATATTGACATCTAGTCGCTCTCAATTGAAACTACCAAATGTAATGGTATCAAAGGGTAATTGTGACATAATAATTAATAAGAACTTCCATCATATGCACAATTAGAAAAAACAACTCAAAAAGAAACTATTGTTTTTGAAATGGGAGCAACTCAGAAACTACCAAATGTAATTGTATCAAAAGGTAATTGAGACATAATAATTAATACGAACTTACATCATATGCACAATTAGAAAAAACAACTCAAAAGGAAACTGTTGTTTTTGAAATGAGAGTTTCTGAAATGGGATTTAAGTTTTAACATGAAAATAAATTTACAAATTCAACATTCCTAAAATTCTAATTTAAAAAAAAATGAAATTTAGAAAAAAGTTGACAATTTGACAACACTTCTTAAAAAATTTTAAGATATTATTCCAATTTTTTTTTTTAAATGAAAAAAATCAATTTTTAATTTTTTTTTGACTGGTAAAATTTTCTCCCCACTTCTCTGACGTGCCAGAGACCCTTTAAAGGGCTCTGACATGTTCAATTTTGATCCCTGATGGGACCTATACTAATAGTTTCCACATTCTAGGGATTTGGCGGACTATAGGAAATGTTTCCAAATTAATCGAGACTTTCCATCGGGACTTGTTGTTGAAAATATGTTGCAAGTAGATTTTGAAGACGATTTAGGTATATTTTAGCGATGATTTGGAAAGACTTTAGAGATGTTCCAGGGAGATTTGGGTATGGTTTTACGCAAATTTCATGATAATATGGGCATGTAGATTCAATTTTGACGATGAACATTAATTATGTAGAACATAATTATTTTTACCATCAAATTTCTTGTTTGAAAGTGAATATAAATTTTAATACAGGTTTGTATGATTTGATTATTTTTGGGTTTCTAGTGATTTAACTATTTTGTCAACATCATCATGATAGTAGGCAAAGCGTTTATGTAAAAAGAAAAAAATGCATCATGAAAAAATGATGATTCTTGTTTTATTTCTCTTATCTTTCTCATTTCTTGAGTAATCTCTGTTAGGCCTCTTTTCTACTAGTGTTTCCCCTTATTGTTATTAGTATATGTTATGAAACCAGCTCACGAAAAGATAGAAAAAATAGTTGAACGCCTTAGAATATAGCCTATTCAAGGGGGAAACCTCCTTCACATTACAAAAATGAACAATTCTTCCATGATACAAATGAAAAGACCTCCTTTATATATATAGGAGTCTAAGGGGTCATACCATAATCAGAGCCGACATAACAATAATAATGTAAGGACACAATAATAATAATAGTGGGCTTCTATGGGGCACAATAGTAACAATATGGGCACTACATGGATACATCAATATAATAAGTGGGTTGTACTAATAACAATAAGGGGTTACACTAGTAATATAGGGACCTAACATGCCCCTCTCCTTCAAAAAGCATTTTCCTCAACGCTTGA
Source organism: Pinus taeda (assembly GCA_000404065.3). Lineage (NCBI taxonomy): Eukaryota > Viridiplantae > Streptophyta > Pinopsida > Pinales > Pinaceae > Pinus > Pinus taeda. Next base: position 561 of record APFE030047369.1, on the reverse strand, counting down.
GTAGTTCTTGATGCTTCTGTATAATGTTCTTCTCCTCCCATGTGGAATCTTCAGCGGGTAACTTCTTCCACTTGATGAGATACTCTGAAATTGATTGATTTTGTCACTGTCCAATGCTTGTTTCTGTGAGTGCTCCAGCTTCCAATATGATTTTTCCTTCCTCTTCAATTTCTAGCAATATTGTTTGAATTGGGATCTTTTGCAACTTTTGAATAAGTGGGCATACTTCTTTGTCCTTCTTCCATTCATCCCTTGCTTCATTTATCCAATCTGGTTGGTTAATAGAAATAGCACAAAACAATGCTTCCACATCCTCATCCTTGAAGAGTCTTCCCATTCCGTAAGATCGCCATTTTTTAAGTGCATTTAGTATTGCCAACATTTCCTTTTCATAAATAGTTTTCTTGAGATGTAGCAGTAAAAATACCCAATCAGCTACATCAAAACATTTTTCACTATGATGTTGATCTACCTATTGTTTTGTTTGATTTTGCACCGAAGTGGTGTTATCCTTTAAAAGTTGGAGAACTTGTTGTTGATGCTTGATGTGATCTTTCACTG
>APFE030047361.1:41349-51472 GCA_000404065.3 Pinus taeda | reverse complement strand
CTCCTACAAACAACACGAAATAACTAAGAAATGCATGCATAAGCAAATAAAGATGAATGGTTTGAGCAAGTAAAGTAGGCCAAAATGAGCCCGAATTGTACCAAAATTGGGGCTCATCACCTTCAATGATTGAGGATCCTGAAGAGCAAAGTCAATTGCCTTCTATTGATGACCTACTACCTGAATATCTGAATGAATTGTAGGAAGACACAGTCTTGGATAGGAAGGTGAGGACAACGTACATAGGAGATGTTGAGTACCTCAGAATTGGACTCAAAGGTTCGAAGCCGAGTAGTGCAAAGTAGATTGAGATTGGGCAAGTGAGACAATAGTACCCTCACTTAGTCGATGCTTGAAAAAAAAACCAACTTTTGGTGGCCCAAAAGCTTTTCAATGGGAAGGTCGTGATCCGAATTGGATCCACAAACAATAATCAAAAGAACCATGGCTGTACTAGGTCAGGATAAACTTCAAAGAATTGAAAGCAGTGATCAAAAACACCTCTAAAACAGTGGTATTTGGCAGCGAGCGTGGAACGATAAGGACCTCAGTCAAAGCGCACTGACCGAAGCCCATGGAGACTGTGCAGGAGGCAAAATTAGCCCTTGGGAAGCTCGGATTGGGAAATGGAGGGATTTTTTGATGCGCGATTAGCACTAATCGCACATCACTGGGAAAAAACCCTCGAAAAGGAGGGGCCCTGAGTGCTCAGTCGCATGGGAGCCGGGAAAATCGTGGGGAAAAAGGCTAAAGGCTAAGGCAAGACCCACACTCTAAAAACTGTCTGTATTCATCGGGGGCATTCTTGGGCGGTAAGCAGATTTGGTGAAAACGGAGCGATTCCACTTAGCGCCCGATGTGTGGCAAGTGGAGGAGAGAGAAAACCACCGCTCATTGTGTGCTAACGGCCGAGCAAGTCAACCGCGCGAAATGAGGAGATGGCGTTGGATCTGGGGGATCCAAATCTAACGGTTGTTATCGTGCCCGACGATAAGACCAGATGTAAAGAGTGATTAAGCCGTGATTTAAAAGAATTTGAGGTCCACTTTGACTGCCAAGGTGGCGGATGACTCATTCCTAGACGTAATTGAAGAACCGAACCGACGAAGCAAGCTGGCGCAGTTTGTAGGAGGACAAGTGGCCACTCCTTGTGAGTCTGATGATGACGCCGAGAGAGGGAACTCCAAGCAAAGCTGTAGTAGGAGATTTGACAAAGTGGGAAGAGGAATCAAACAACCATGAGCTTGAGTGGTTTTAAAGCCGTGCACAAACCAGCAGAAGGGACACGCACACACACACACGGAAGAACAGAGAAAACAGATAGAGAGCAAAAGGCAGTAAGAAGACAGAGGGCCGAGCTGACCAAAGGCAGCTTCGAGCACCAGAGGGCTTGAGAAATTAGAGCCATCCCTGAAGGGGATCTGTCAGGACCAAGCACCACATTGGGCTCCTTCCATTGTAGACCCAAGAGGTCAAGAAGTTGGTAAGGACAAGAGTCTGTGTACTCTAGTGGGTTGGGAAATCTAAGAACCACCCTGCCAAGCTATCTTGTGACAGGAGACTCATATTGAGCTCCTTCTTTGTAATTCTCTGCTTTAAGACAATAAAAGAAGGCCACCACTGAAAGCTAGACCGGAGATGTAGCCCTGGAGGATAGGGTGAACTCTTTATTAATTTCTTTGTGTTCTTATATTTGCTTACTATTGTAGAGCTATAAAAAGGGTCTCTTTCACCTCTAGTTACCTCACATTAATATGTCAATCTGGGAAAGTTTTGCTATTTCAAAGAGTGTCTCAGTCTGAGGCTTAGCATTTTTCAGAGTAATGCTCGTAGTACAACTGTTTAAAATTTACATAAGTAAATAGATGCGTGTCTACAACTTAACTACTTAAAAATACTAAATCACACGAAGCAATCCATCAGTCAAAGGTTCGGTAGCAATAACCCATCCTTTTCATAACTGATGAGAACAGATCTGAGGTCTGGGAGCCAGGTAGCAGATGCTAGCTCTCACTACAACCTGAGATTGTCCTTAATGAATAGAAATGAAATGACAAATAAAGGAAATAGCAATGAAATAGAACAACACATCAGCCAAGGGTTCAGTAGCAATAACCCATCCCTTTCATAACTGATGGGAGCAGATCAGAGGTCTGGGAGCCAGATAGAAGATGATGATGCTCGCTACAGCCTAAGACTGTCCTTAAGAAATGGCAAGTAAATAAAACAACAAATCAACAATCTTGAAATGGAACAACAATTGAAATGGAACAACAACTAAAATGGAACAACAATTAAAATGGAACAACAATTGAAATAAGTGATAACCAAGTTCGTCAAGCTGTAACTCTATTTAATCACTCTAATCAAAACATCAATCCTTCACTCTTAAAAGATGTGCACATACTATGGAACAACACTACCTATGAAATAATATTAAAACCATAGAAACACAACGTGCTTAGTCTGATTCTGTCATTGCTCTAAATAAAGCATACGATTGCATCTCAAGATGAAAACAATAACATTCAAGGATTCAATAATCATGTGAAATCAAACTTTTCAAGATAACTGCTATAATGCTAAATCACAATCGCATCAAACTCTGTAATGGAGTGACAATATCCTGTAGAGATTAATCAACACTTAAAGGATTGGTAACATGATATAGCGTCAATATCAGACTTTTGTTTGCAGGAACATTAAACGAGTTAAACATAACAGAGCATGTAATATGAATGTTCTTAAAACACAACAGATTACCAGATCACGTCTATAAACAAACCACACAGAAACCACGTGTAATGGTACAAGAGCAAGTGTCTTCCAGGGCCGGGCCCTTAGCCTCCAGGGGTACACCACTTAAGGTTGATCCAGGCTCAAAGATAAAAGAGTAACCAAGTCTGTATCAATGCATAAAATAAAATTATAGTAACTCGAGTCTTTAACAGAACATAGAGATCATAGTCTTGATCTTTCTTAAAAGAAATTACATAAAAGTTCTCCCTCTAGCCAATAATGCTATCCCTTATATAAGGATGATGATGGAGATATCTAGATACAGAAAATAGATAAAATAGTGATCCCTCAGGATCTAAGATCCTGAGGGATTCACAGAATCATTAACCCTGAGTCACTTCTTTCCTTTTCTGCTCCGAGCTAGTATCTCCGCTTCCTTTCCTGGGTTGATCCGTTTTGATCTGGTTTGCTTGCGGTCTCCCGTCAAAGGGACAGTAGTTAGCTCATCTTTGTCTTTTCCTTTGGGATGGCCGCTTTCCATTTTTCCTCCCTCCTGCACATAGGAATGACAGTTATCAACATTTTCTATTAATCTCACGTGTTTCGTTATAAATCCTCATTATTATCTAAGTTTCTAATGCAAAAGGCTTTTAAGTTCTAATGAAAAAGATACTGAAATAACCATCGAAAGATACCTTCTTTGATACTCCACACACCCCCCAGCTTACCCTTTTTCATGGCCTCATGAAAACATTGTAGTTGACATGCAAAGTAGTGAGTGAGTAGGATGGAGATGGAATCTCGTGTGGGGGCCTAAAGCAATGATGCGAAATTAAATGATCAAAGAAATGGCCTGTCTGGCCCTCAGGCATCTCATACAGGGCTTGGTATCCGGGTGCAGGATGCCAAATGATTGGACTCCGGAACCTATATATTAACCAGGATGGCCCTGTCCTCAAAACAATTTCGCCATAGAGAGGGAATAGGTTAGCAACAAGTTTAAAATTCTCATACTTAAATGGTTCTCTGAGCTGGATGTTCGGATTAGATATTCGATATCGAAATTTAGCTGCTTCAACGACAGGGCCTTTAATAGAGGAAAAGTATTCAAGCCCCTGCCGAATGATTGTTTCATGCATGGGTCCTAATGCTTCAATCACTCTTGGAGCCCTCATGAGATTTCTATGTCTCCTCCATAACTGTTCTGGGTCCCTAGGCTCAGCTCTTACCCATAGATCTAATCCATTTTCTTGTCTTTGAAAAGCGTTGTAGGCTTTGAGCCATTTAATTTGATTGACTGCAAATGAGATAAATGCTTGCAATTGAATGTCCCCAACAAAAGGGCCAGGGTTCAACTCAGTATCTTGTTCGGGTACAAGGTTATGCAAGTAAAATTCACACAATAACCTTTGCATTTTTACCCCATAATGTTTACAGCAATTTATAAAATCATTTATAGTGTTAATTTGTATAGGAGCACCTGCCTTAACAGCCTTTATTTTCAATTGTAAATACCTTTCCATTAGAAATAGGGCATAGTTATTGGCAGGGGCTCTACATGCTAGGACATCATTGTATAGAGAACACAAGGTATCCATCTGTTTAATAACTACATCTAATCTACGGGTTACCTTGACAACTTTCTCTTGTTCCCTTCGCCATTCTTCGAAAGCTTGGCTTTCAGATAAGTTGACGTTCCTTAGCTGCTGCTGTAGTTCTTCGTATTTTTCTTGGGGGACCGTTTGCTCCCTAAGCTTTTCTGCCTCTGGCTGGGCCTGCTTCAAATCTTTGTGAAGGGTTCTCATTTTCAGATTCTTCTTCCATGCATCCGTGGAGGCCGGGAGCTTTACTTGAACTTTCTTATTGCGCTGCTTTGAGTTCAGAACCCTTATTACTCCCGAAGGTGGTGCCTCCGTCTGAACCATCTTATCATCCTTTTCAATTTTAACACGAACTCCAGCCCACTGTTGTTCCTTTCAAGTGGAACAACAGTCTGCTCTTCAGCTTCATTTGGAACAACAATTTGTCTTTTAGCTACATTTGGAATAGCAGTTTGGATTTTGTCAGGGTTTTGAGCAGTGGGATGGATTCTGGTCCTCTTCCTCTTACCCTTAAGGGATCTTACTAGTGTGGTTAGACCTCTTCTTCCTGAAGTCCCTTTCACCCTTTGCCTTGCCTTTAAAATCCTAATTTGCTGGTGAAGCTGGACTATTATGTTTAACAATGTCTGATGTTCCCTTTGTAATTCCCTTATTTCCATCATCTCTTCAGAAAGAACAGCAGGTTGTTCGCTGCAGTTTGGAGTGTGGCTAGCTTCCTGATTTTCTCCCAGAGGTGGTTGTTTCGGGGTAAGAACCTTACTTTGCTCTGTTATTTCTTGGGCTAATTCTTCTTCTGCCCTTATTTCCTCCGGACTTTCTTCTGGTGCCTTTTGATTAGGAACGGGCTGTTCCTGCTCAGCATTTTATGGTATCTTCTGATTATGAACGGACAAGTTTTCTACTTCCGCCTCTTCTGCATGCAATTCCTCGGGTGCATCTTTCTCCTGGGTTTTCTCTACGACATGGAGGTTTGATGGTCTCAGGGGTTGTCCATATTTGCCCATATTGGGCAAAATGTTGGCCAATTCATCTTCCCCTAACGGGTCTTGTAATGGGCTCCCTTCCTACTGTTCCATTCCTTCCTCCTGCTCAGACTACTCAACTTCTTTCTTCTCGTCTCCTTTCTCTTCAGACTGCTCATCCTTTTCTTCTTCTCTCCCTGCAGATTGCTCTGCCTCCTCTTCTTCTTCTTCTGTTTCTGCCTCTACAGACTGCTCTTCTTCCTCGACGTCTTCTTCTTCCGTTTCTGTCTTTGCAGACTGCTCTGCTTCCTCATCGGTTTCTTTTGCCGTTTCTGTCTCTGCAGCCTACTCTGCTTCCTCGTCTTTTTCTTCCTCCGTTTCTGTCTCTACAGACTGCTCATCTTCGATTTCTATTGCTTGGATCGTGCCTTCCTGGGGCTTCTCCAGCCCTCCTCGTAGCCATGAGAGCCTTGCCTATTTTCTACGTTTTTCTGGTTGTTCGGGTGTACTAGCATTATGTTTCAGTTTTTCAGATCGTTTTTTAGGTTGCTCTTCTGTGCAAGTGTCCTACTTCCATTTTTCTGAACGTTGGGGTGTGCTATCAACTTGTTTTCATTTTTTCGGGCGTCCAGATGTGGCCGTCCCTCTATTGATGATGGAAATTAGTTCTTCCAAGCTGCTCTACTGCTGGGTGAGACTATAATTAACTATTAACCGAATTAATCCGTGGTGGCTAAAAACTGATTCTACATGCTATGCCCTTTTCATACTTCGTGCAATGTCATGCAATAGTGAATTCAACAATGCAGGTAAATTCACAAAACATTTCTGTTTTAAGACAGCTAGGAGTTTAAGATGTCGTGGTCTTACCACGTCTTTTCTGCCTTCACAGGTGATGTAGCTTTGGATGATATTTTCCAATTCTGCCCATGGCTCTCATAGCGTTGCTGGCAGCACCCCCTTTCGTCGAATTGTCAAACTCTGGCCCTCGTCCTGAAAGATTTCTAAAATCTTCTGCAACCTTTCCTTCTTTTTTGTCCATACTGGTCCAGTGGTTGGTAGTCCCGTGACTCTTTCTATTATGTCATCGGTGACTGCTATTCGCCTTCCTCTCACTGTGGAGTAGTCTTCCTGTAAATTCTATAAAAATTCTATTGCTACTGTTTCATTGGACTCCTTCATGCGGTTGAGATAGGTCAACCATCCTGCTTTTTTCAGGATTCTTCAGGCTGCAACTGAAACAGTTAATACTTGCGATTCTCGGCGAACTGACCTTCCTCCCATAGTTTTACTGCAAATTCTCAAAGGAACGGCAGCTATTTGTTGAAACGCAGAGAAGCTGGTGGCATATTACTCATTCAACTTCTAATGCTATGGCGTATGCAGTGAAATGGCTTCAAACAGAAGCTCATGCAGAAGAAAACAAAAATAGAAAAAGATAATACCGTTGAGCCGTGCTGTGCCCGAGTACACAGTTTCTCAAATAACGGATTGACACGTGCTCTGGGGAATGATGAGGTTACCTCCCCCCCCCGCAATGTGATAGGTTGTCCTAGCCATCAAATAAAGGAGCAGCGTCTGTTTTGCCACGAGGTCTTTATGGAACAACGTATGGCAATATGCCATGCTTACAAAAACAACCTATTACTGAAATCGAGGTATAAAGTTACATCACTTTAATACGTAAGGGACTGCAGTGATTTGATGGAAGTTCGGGGATAAGACATTTGCCAAAAAATAGAGAGTCTCATGCGGTCACTGTCACTAGCTCCATAATGATTGACGATAATATATAGTCATGCGCTATAATTAATTATCACGGCATAAGAAACAAGAGGATGCAATCTTCTTACCTATTGGTGTAAAAATACGACTTCAATACCATTAACAGTGCTCTGCTGCCGACATGTGTCCATAACCTTGGCAGAGTTGTTTGTTTCACCCCTGGAACCATAGTCCTTTATGTATGCCAAGAAGCGTTATGTAATGTCAAAATGTAGGCCACTATGCTGGCTTGGTGACCAGTTAATCATAATGCCATTCACAAGGGAGGAGCGAGTAGTGGGTAGGCCGGCTCATGATGAGACCTCCTGTTCCAAGGGTTATTTGTTTGATATACCACTTGGACCATTTCCCAGGTGTGGTGGCCATAGTGGGAATGCCACTTCGCTTCCGTCCTGATGATCATGGTAGGCCAGCTCGTAATGAGACTTCCTATCCTGCAATTTGACAATTTTTAGAAACCATGCTTTGCTTCCTTCTTTTTTCTTCTTGTTTTGAATAAATAACCTTTCCTGTTTATGCACAAAGGGTGGTTCAACACTCCTTAGAGTAGGAATGGTGGAAGAAGTCTTAATATCCCAATAGAAAGGTATAGATCCTTTGGTCTTATTGCTGAATGATAATCAAAGAGGATTAAAAAAAAGGAACCATCATGATACAGATAACCAATCAGAACGGAGTTAGTAGAACAATGGCAGCAAGAGGTGATGAATACGCATGTCTTTCCCTGCATCCTTTCACCAATTCAGGGCAGTTTCTTATAAAGATAGCGATTTATGATTTACCGATTTCCGTATGCTGTGTTCTTGTTCCCATCACATAAGTGCATAGCCGTATTCAAAAAGACTTGAAAGAACGTTAGCAATAAGCATCCTTAATTTAGAATAGAAGGAACAAGCTATTTCAAAATCATATGAGTAGTGTTCCTTTCGAGGAAGGGCACAACAAAAATTCACAAATGTTGTTCGTTTGGAGAAAGGAATAGTAGAAATCACTAGTGTTATTCCTTTTGAAAAGGAGCAGCAAAATCAAACAAGTGCCATTCCTTTGAAAAAGGACTAACAGAAATCAAAAAGTGCTGTTCCTTTTGGAAACAGCAAAAACACACAAGTGCTGTTCCTTTTGAAAAAGGAACAACAAAATCACAAGTGCTGTTCCTTTTGGAAAAGGAACAGCAAAAATCACAAGCGCTGTTCCTTTTGGAAAAGGAATAGAAAAAAATCGTAAGTGTTGTTCCTTTTGGAAAAGGAACAACAAAAAATCGCAAGTGCTGTTCCTTTTGGAAAAGGAACAACAAAAATCGCAAGTGTTGTTCCTTTTGGAAAAGGAAAAACAAAAAATCGCAAGTGCTATTCCTTTTGGAAAAGGAACAACAAAAATCGCAAGTGCTGTTCCTTTTGGAAAAGGAACAACAAAAATCACAAATGCTGACCCTTTTGGAAAAGGAACAACAAAAATCAAAAGTGCTGTTCCTTTTGGAAAAGGAACAACAAAAATCACAAGTGCTGCCCCTTTTGGAAAAGGAACAACAAAAATCACAAATGCTGTTCCTTTTAGAAAAGGAACAACAAAAATCAAAAGTGTTGTTCCTTTTGGAAAAGGAACAACAAAAATCAAAAGTGCTGTCCCTTTTGAAAAAAGAACAGCAAAAATAAAAAGTGTTGTCCCTTTTGGAAAAGGAACAACAAAAATCAAAAGTGCTGTTCCTTTTGGAAAATGAACAACAAAAATCACAAATGTTGTCCCTTTTGGAAAATGAATAGCAAAAATCAAAAGTGCTGTTCCTTTTGGAAAAGGAATAGCATAAATCAAAAGTGCTATTCCTTTTGAAAAAAAGGAACAGTAGAAGTAACAAAACGTGTTGCAAAGATATGTACAAAATAATTCAAGACGTTATATACAAATTGTAAGGAAAAGTAAATTTCTTAGTGAGTTACAGGTGAGGAAGACTTGTCTTCCTCTCCTAAGATCTCCATATCTGAATCTTGGCGTAGTTGTTGGCATAAAGACTCCCGAGTAAGTGGTTTGCAATAAATACGGACTCGATGGCTGTTTGCCTTAAAGGTATATCTAGAACCATCAATAGTAATTAGGGTAAGGGTACCATTGTCATGTACTTTCTAAATTTCATATGGTCCCAGCCAAAGAGTCTGGAGTTTCCCGGGGAAGTCCTGAAACCTAGAGTCATATAAAAGAGCCCAGTCTCCTTCGTGGAAGACTCTATTTTTAATGAGAGCATCATGCCATTTAGCTCTTTGCTGCTGTATCAGGGTAGTGTGTTGAAGTGGAGAGAGCCTAATTTCATCCAGCTCATTGATCTGTTGTAGTCGATTAGTCTATGCCTCAGTTAAGTCTAGACCAACTTCTTGTGCCGTTCGTAATGTCTGGATTTCAATTTCTATAGGAAAAATAGGTTGTTTTCCAAACATTAGCTGGTAAGGTGAGTGACCAGTGGTGCTTCTCCATGTTGTTCTATAAGCCCACAGTGCTTCAGGTAGTCTGGCAGCCCAATCGCGTCTATGTGATGCAACTGTTTTTGTTAGACTTGTTTCTATTATCTTGTTGCTGCTTTCTACTTGCCCATTTGCATGTGGGTGATATGGGGTGGTAATTTTATGTTGAACATGATAATTGTTGAGTGTTGCCGCTATTCTCTTCCCAACAAACTGTGGCCCTCCATCTGTAATTATCTCTCTAGGGAGGCCATAGCGTACAAATAGATGGAGCAGGAACTGTATAACAGATTCTTCTGTAGCTCTGGGCAGGGCCTTTTCTTTAACCCACTTGGTGACGTATTCTGTTGCCACCAAAATGTATGTTTTCTAGTTTGATGGTGGGTTGATTGGTCCCATGAAATCAAGAGCCCAACGCTCAAATGGTTCGATGAATAACTGTGGTTTCAAAGGCATCTCATCCAACTGACTAGGGCGTCCCGCTCTCTGGCAACTGTCACATGCTTGGACAAATTTCTTTGCATCTTTGAAAATTGTGGGCCAATAATACCTTGTGTGTAATACTTTATGTGCAGTCCTGCGATCA
>APFE030047361.1:2037-19927 GCA_000404065.3 Pinus taeda | reverse complement strand
TTCTCCATTATACCCCAGACCTGTCTTGATTAGAGGGGAACGCTGCACACTGATAATCTCATCCAGATTTTCAGATCCATTAACAAATTTAAGATTAAGGGCCTTTGTTTTCTCAATTTCTTTTCTAAGGCCAACAATTTCACATTCTAACTTCTCAAGAGATTTTTCTTTTTCATCAAGTTGAGTTTGTAGAGTATCAATGATCATATTCCTTTCTTCTAAACATCTTTTGAGTCTAGAAATTTCTTCATAAAAGCCATCCATATCTATAGCATCCATGTAATCCTCATCTTCAAAAGCCATTAAAATTTTGTAGTGATTACCTCATTCATCTTCATCTCTATTTGATATTCCATCACTATCTTCATGAGTGTAATAGCTTTTATTTTTTGCATTCTGTTTCTTGTACCTTCTAACAGGTTCCTTCCCCTTTTCAATCTTATCATTGTGAGGACATTTGGCAACATAGTGACCTACTCTTCCACAAGCAAAGCATTTGAATGGTAACTTACCTCGGAATCGTCCAGTGCCCCATTGAAGATTTTTGACAAAATTTGATTCTTCTTCTTCTTCTGAGTAGTCTCCTTTGCCAGATGCTTTGAGGGTGACTTCTCTCCTATCTGATGGTCCTCCTTTCCTCATCTCATAAGCAGTTAGAATTCCATGCAACTGTGACATTTTAAGGTTTTGAAGATTCTCCTTTTTTTCTATTGCAGAAACTTTAGATTCAAACCTAGGGGACAAAGATCTTAGAACTTTTTCAACTAAAACAACTTCCTTTACCTCTTCACCCAAATTTTTCATACAATTAACAATCTCATTTACACGAAGAAAATAGTTAGCCACACTTTCATCATTGTACATTTTGAGATTTTCATACTAAATTCTGAGGGTTTGAAGTTTTGCTCGTTTTACCTGATCATCTCCTTCATAACTCAGAACAATCTTGTCCCATATTTCCTTAGCAGATTTATACTGCATGAATTTGACAAATTCAGATTATGATAGACATCCCAATAGAGTATTGACTGCCTTTGCATTCGTTTCATATTTCTTCTTCTCAGCCGGATCTGTGGGAGCTGATGCTGGAAAAGTATACCCTGTATCTATGATATCCCAGACTTCAGTACCCAGAGATTGAAGATAGGAAGTAACTCTTACCTTCCAGTATACAAAGTTTGTCCCATCAAAAACCGGTGGCCTGATTGATGCTTCCCTCTCGTAGTTGCTCATGATGAAAAATATTCCTTCAAGTGATTAAGCTCCTTCAGAAGGACCTGGCTCTGATACCAATTGTTGGAAATAATACTGAGAGGGGGGGTGAATCAGTATTATCAAGTCAAATATTCTTTTTCTAAAACCAAATTGTATACGCTACTTCAGTTAATTAAAATCGCGTATATACGCAACTATTCAGAAGGAAACTCGTGTATACAAAGCAAAATTTTAACTTTCTGATGATGATTGTTAATCTGTGATGAAGAATCAAATAACTAGTAACCAAAGACAGTAAAACAGAGCAGAAAGACAATCACACACAAGAACACAAGATATAAGGTGGAAACTCAATGTGGGTGAAAACCACCTACTGCAATTCATCTCTATCTTTCTTTAATTAGAAACTTCTGTTTACAATGTACTGGCGCAGTCCTTTACCAGTACGCAGGCTGCAACCTGCAGAGAGCAACAACTCTCTCTCATTTTCCAGCTTCTCCTGGAAGGGAGCTACAACCCCCTTTAGCTCTTGTACTAGCCAAGATACTAGTACGTAGGTGCTGGCCTACAGAAGGCTACAACCTTCTCTTTCTTCCAGGGACCACATTTCATAAATTTTCAGACTGGATCCATGAACATCAATCAATCATCAAGCATTTCTCCATCAAACAATCTCCTTTTCACCAATTAGATCAAGTAGATACTTCTCTGACAGCTGTACCCAAAACATAGTACCAGAAACCACACAACAGAAACTGAACCCAGAACATAACAGCAATAAACAGAAGCAGCTAGATCACAACTTAAAGCATATACGCTATTTCAACAGCCTGCAACTTGCATGCATACGCATCTGCGTATGGGACAACCTGCGTATATGTGTCTTTACTTCACCAAAACTGCGTGTATACACACCTTCGCTTCACTGAACCAGCGTACAAATCTATAAAGGATAACACGCTCTTCCAGATATTCAATCACTAATTAATCCAGATTTATAGATCAAGCAAGCGCCACATTTAGCAGATCAAAATCATACAAAGATACTATCATTCAAGGTTCCTTCCTTTTGCGCCAAGGTTCCTCCTTCATTCAGATCTAGATCTGCAACATAACCTAATTACCAATATACCAATTCTAGCCCTTTTTCAGATCTTCAATAATAATCCTGATAATCATTTGCCACAAGATATCCTTCCTCTTTTATAGTCTTAGGCCTTCCTCAATACCATGGTCCAAAGCCATAACATTTCAATACCATGAACCCAAAACTAGGGATCAACACATCTAACGAGACACCATGGTCCAAAACATAGGTTCAAATCCCAAGAACTAACTACCATGGACCAAAAGTATGATCCCCAACATATACGCGCTCTTGTAATGAATAACTCGCGTGTATATGCGCCTTCGTCTAGATGAACCTGCGTATATGTCTTTTTCTTCTTTCTGAGTGCATGAACTGAGATTTGTTACCAAAGAGAGTTGCCATCAAGGACAACACCTGTGCGATAGCTCCAAACTTGTGCCGTAATGCCAACAGTGTTTTCTGTTTTTCCTTTAATAATGGGTCCCTCTAGGATTCCATGTTGTGTATCTACAAGTTGTGTTCAATCATCATTTTGAAAAGAAATTATTTCTTCTTTTCAAGCTCTCCAACTTTGTGTGCCTGTTGATGCTTTGTAGTAGGCATCTTTAATATATTACGAAGAGCTTGAATATCTACATTTCTATTTTTTATAATTTCCTAGGGAGCATTAATATCATAAGGATCTAAACCCGATTTAATAATAATATTCTCCAATGATTGGAATCTAGTGTCTTTAGCAAGAGAAGACATTCTCTCCATCTTTGACTCAGAAATAATATAATTTAATGAATTTTGCAATTTTGATAAACTTATTGTTGAGCTAGTTAGAGTAGAATAAATAATTTCAATTGTCTATTTGTGAAGATCAATCTAATCAATAGGATGTATTTGTTTAGTATTAAAAGAAAACATAGAAGTATTGAACTCTTCTACAACTTTAGCTCTTGGAACCTTGGGTTCAAGAAAAGCTAATTGAAACTATCATTTTCGACATCTGGAGCTGAGAGAAATCTATTCTTTGTGGAAGAGGTTTTCTTGCAAAACTGAGAATAGGTCATTAACTTCATAGTTTCATTCTTCTTCTTAATTTCCATGAACTTAGATAAAATAATTTGATTAGACGAAGGAGTTGAAGGAGAATATTTTCCTTTTGTTATTTCGATTTGTTGCAAATTGAAAATAGGTTCACTTAAAAGAACAATTGTAGTCGGTGAAGAAATATTTAAGGATATAGTTTCTGACATAGTGTCTTTTACTCCCTTATTCTCTATCTTTTGTAAAATCTGAACTTGGTTCCCTTTGATTCTGAAACATTCTCAACTGCCCTCTTGAGTTATTTTTCCTTCTACTGGGGGGTTGCTTAAATATTAATTCTTGTTGATTGTTCTACTTCTTTCTCTTCTAGTAATTGTTTTAGCATTCCTTCTTCCTGACTATCCTTGTTTCCATATTTTTCAATCTTTGGTTTTGATAAATGGACATAGGGAGTAGAATTATGTTTAACTATGATAGATGAGATTCTTCCAATTGGATCATAATACCAACTAATTCTGATTGAAATTTTCATTTGTGTTAACAAAAACTCCACCTCTTTATCAACAACTCTAGTATTTATAACAAATAATCCCACTTGTTCTATGAGCTTGAAAAGAGCCTCCTTTTTTTGAAACAAAATGTACTTGATCTACATTCAAAATTTATTTGATGAAATCAAGAGAGAAAACTATGATTGGAAGAAATACTAGCAAATGGTATGGAGAGAGTTCACATCCATACACTCTTATCTCAGTAAAATTCTTATATAAGTACCAATCACCCAAATTAGTTTGTTCACTTAGTTGTAAAATATGTTTGAGTTCTAGAAAATTTCTTGGTACTTTCTCACTGAGTAAAAGACTAAAGCATATTGAAAGAAATTGGTCTACAAATTTTGTAAAAGTGAATCCTTAAGGATGTTTTCTAACTAATGAAGTCCAATGAAAACTTGACCACTGATTACCCTGTAAATCTTGCTTTTGTAGGTTTATTTGAGAAAAGCTTTTTAACTGAAAATATAGGAACAAGTATATTAGGAGAAATTGATGCTTGAAATCCCTTTCAATTCCAAACCTCAAAAATTTTTGATGGATAATGTCTGATAAAAATTGATTGAAATTGAGCAAAACTGAATATTTATTTCCTGGTGAAAGAGTTGAAAAGAAACCAAATATCACTTCATCTACTACTTCATCATTCTCATACCTTAAAAAGACAAGACAACATGGAAATGATTTGTCTAGAAATTTTTGGGAAGGAACTTGAAGGAAAGGGAGGATTGTGCTATGGAATAGTAACTCCTTTAGGTAAAAAGGACTCAAATATGGTTGTTCTTTGCCGAGGAGACACATTATGATAAATTTAAAATAAAACCTCACTTGAAAATGGATGAGGAGAGGTAAGAACAATAACTTGAAGGACCTACAAAATTCAATCAAAGGTGATATATAACAAAGGATCTCCATTTTTAGCAATGATAGCCCTTCCAATTGGAAGATACCTATCAAAATACCATATCAAAAATCTTGTAAAATGATAAGTATATAAAAATATAAATTGGGGAAGAAGTGACTCCTGGAGAGAAAACTTGTAGTTTTCCTAAAACTTCTGAGATTCTTAATTTTGTAATTCATATAAATTAAATTCACATTTGCTTTCCTCAATTTTTGCTTATAGGTGAATTAATGGAAACTCGTCTAATTTTACAGAACCAGAGAGAGGTGGGGTTTTCTCCTAAGTTTTACTCGAATGGATTTCTTTATTTTACATGGTTCAATAAATATAAATAGGACTAAGGGGAAGAAAATTGATAAACACCCAAAATTTGATTGATCTCGTGACAATTTTTGTACCTTGGTTGCTATGAATTCTTCACTTGTTGTGACTGATTGCACCGAATAAAAGAAATGTCAAAATAATGGGTGGATAAGACTTTATTGCTTTATTGTGTGACTCCTATTTTGAATTATAAAACTTTAATAACCATTAGCGCCAAACCCATTTGACATGACTTGAAATCAGATTTGGATTTCAGGGGGGAAGGGGATGGGGTTGGAGCGAACATGTCATAGAAATTATTTCATTAAAACAACCTATTTTAGCCCCCCTCCTCCCACGATAAACATCGGAAAGGAAATGGGGCCTGAAATTAAATCTCTGCCCTTGATCAAGTGTACACATTTTGCGCCATCCAAAAGCATACAAGCATTAAGTGCACTTTATTAAAAATCAAATGTTTTGTTTTAAGAAATAAAATATATGCTCAAAAAATAATAATATAGCACTATAAATTATTTATACAAAATGCAAAGAATATATATATATATTTGGAAATTTGTTGGAATTTTTTTTGGAACAAAGAATTGTTACAACACACCTCACTATAGACCTTGTTTTTCAATTTGGGCTAAAAAGGTGTCTATTGAGCAAAAACCCCTAAGGTTTGTCTTGTATTCATAAGATATACCATCAGTTTAATAAAAATGCAAGCTAACCCCTACTATGAAATGATTATATTAAATGGATTTGGGAATGGGATAGGTACACATATTGGGAGAGAACATTTGTTTATTGATATTGCAGAGATAGACAAGATTTCAAATTGGAAACTAACTTATTCTTCCTCAACTATGTCAATTGTAGGATATGCATAATTGACTGGAGACCCAAATAGACCCAATATTTTAGAAATTGACTCCTTAGTCACAACAAATAAAACCCTAGAATACTTTACAGATAATACAACCCTAGCATATGGTGAATAATTACTGGAATGCATGAATGGATCATTCAAACTAACAATCTCAACATAATGTTTGTTGAAAAAGAGGTTGATGCAAATAATTGGAAATACCTAATATTCCAATTCCAGGACCATATAACATTGACCTTTTATTCAATCTTGTTGGAGGTAAAAGCGTTCCCAATTGTGTTTCCCATCAACAACGTCAAGAATTTGTAGATTAGAACTCCATACCACAAAATAATGTCATGAATTTACCTCAAGCAACATGTAGTAATGCATTTGTAGATCATAAAGTAGCAAATGTTGAAACTAAATGTCCACTATGCAAATCAAATTGTGGTAAACAAAATTGTTGTTGAACAACCAACACATCCTTTGTCTCCAATAAACAATTGAAGGGAATGAAATTATAGTCCTACCTAGTGGAAAATAATTTCAACAACCATTCAATGAGAATGTAGATGCAAATACAAGTCATAAAACAATGGAAAGTACCAACACCTTTCATGATCAAATGGATAGAAATGCATCACCATAAAATGAGAATGTAGATACAACTACAAGTCATAAAATAATGGAAAGACCCAATATCTTTTGTTAGGGTCCTATAAATTATAGTGATCAATTGATGATTATCTGGTTATTTATTTTAGAAATATGTTGATAAAAGTTAGCCTACAAATACACCAGGTCTTATAGTCTAAATTGTCTTTATAGAGAGGTCCCTAGGAGGTCATCATTGAGATGTCATGAGTCAGGTGTCAGAACTCACCCTTTCCATTGCTAAAAGATAAAATGTCCCTAAAGTTATTTCTAACAATTTTGATTTTAAATGAGTTTTAATTTTACAAAATCTGTATGTATTTTGTAAAATTATCTATTTGAAATATTAAAATTCAATCTAAAATAACTTACAAAACCCAAAATCTAAACTATGGAACCATTTTGTCCTTCACACATCATTCATCAATATTTTTTAAGTAAAAATCTAAAAGTCACAGAAGGTTGTGGCCCCACCGAGCACTTCATGTATTAAAATTCCCTAATGTTAAAAGCCTCGAGATATGTTCATGTTTTCATCGATGGAAATTGATCAATTACTACATTTTCTATTTTCAGACCCCCCAAGAAATATTGAATACATTTATGAAAAAAGTTTACCAATGGGAGGCTAAGTAAATGGGCCTAAGGTGTAAGTAAATGGGCCTAAGGTGTAAAATGATTTACAGGAAGGTTACAAGTGAAAGTAAAAGGAGGTTGAGTAAAAAACGAGATATTATAGAGAAGAAACATGTTTTTTTAGGCTGAGTAAAAAAGAAGATTTTACAAAGAAGAAAGACACATTTTTTTTACTATGATATAAAGAGAAGAAAGGCTAAGTAAAAAAACAAGATTTTACAAAGAACAAAGACACCTTTTTTTACTATGATATAAAGAGAAGAAATGCACGGAAAATGAAATTTGGATGAATAATTATCGAAAGGATTTTACAGGAGTAAAAGGGAAAAGCAAAAGCTACGTTACCAACAATGGAGAAACAACACATGGTTTTTAAAATCCATGGGAAAGAACAACAAGACATAGTTTTTAAAATCCATGGAAACGGAAAAGGACATAAATTTAAAAAACAAGGCATGGATTTAGAAGATGGTTTATTAAATCATTCAAATTATGTTGAAATTTTAATTATGAAATTGATTTACAGATTTAATCAAAATATTTAGAAATATTATTCAAAATATATTTTTTCCCCTATTCAAAAGATGATGAAAGAAAAAAACGATGGAAATAGAACTCAAAGGGACAACTAGTTGATACAAGTGGCAGAGTTAAAAAGATTTAAGAGAGAAACTAGCAAGTTTTGTGAAGACAACTTCAACCTTTCCAAATTCCAAGGCAGAGGATCAACATTAAAAAAATAATTTCCAGATTTGAAAGCTGAAGATTTTCCAGCGATTCCATATTTCGTGGAGTTTTCTAGTGATTGATTTTATTTTTAGTTTATTACTCAATTTTTTCCAGAAATTGTTAGAGATTATTTTGTAATCAGTTCCTTTTTGGAAGCTGATATTAGTTAGCAGAAAGTCTATAAATATATTGTAATCAAGTTGAACAAGGGTTGGAACTAGTATATAGAAAGAAGACCTTTTGATGTAATTTGTGCATGTACTGAAGTGATCAATTTCATTAATACATAAAGTTTGTTCCATGATTGTTGTGTGACACAATTGCTGATGCCATCCTCTCATGTGAAATTGTTATTTTCCTCAGTTTTCCATATGTTTTTATGTTCTATTGTTTAAAGAAGATTAAGGGTTGAATTTGTTTAAATACACACTGCTCTGGCTTATAAATAATATTTATGTTTTCACTCTGATATTAAGTATAGAATTCATCCTAGCATGCTCTATATTTAATTGAATCTAAATCTTTTCATCCCATTCACTCCACAAATGCTCTAAAGATCCAAAAGCTTGCCAAACTTTCCCTGCTACATCTGTTCTTTCCACTGGCAGCAAGATCCATAAATCAAGGTGAGTTCTCAATCTAGAATTTATGCGCCTATGAATTGAGATCATATTGTAGGATTTCCAAATCACGCTAGTGTAAGTTAGCATAATTATTTACCTACCTTTAAAGATAAAAAAGGAGATGATGCTACTTTGCATTTGATTATGTTTCATATGCACATACGTAAGTTTAAAGTTAAATTCCATGAAGATTTTCATATGAATATGTTCATGATGTCCTTGGAGGGAAATGCACAATCATGGTATGAAATTTTGCCAAGTAATTGTTTATATTCTCTTAAATATTTTCATACAGTGTTTTTCCTTCTCTGTTGCTGGTCAAAGATTTTTACACGCATCTTGATAATTTTATTGAGGATTTGGAAATTTTTTATTAAGATGATCAATTTATGGTGAGACTATAGAGGCTATTCATGAGAAACCTTTCAACCATGAAGAAGATGAAGAAGCTGGTTGTATTTCAACAAATAGTTATTTCTCCCATGATTGAAAATGAAACAAATTTTCATTTCAAAGACCTACTTTAACATGAACTTGTTGATGATATTTTACATCTTTTATATATTTCAGAAGAAAAAGAGAACAACCAACCTAGTTGTAATGAAGAAACATAGCTTACAAATGATAGTTTGCATTAATCTTCTCATATTTTCATAAATAAAAATGATCATTCTAGTTGCCTTGCATTCCATTCTTCTACTAAGTTTTTAATTCAGGATTTTTTTTTTTGAAAATTAGAATTCTGAGTTTTCTAGCATAGAAACTCAGGAAAGCCATGATCCATCCATTATTTTCAGAAATAATATGCAGCAAGCTTGTTACTTTAATCTTAATGTAGAAATTTTTGAAGAGAATCTTTATGAAACTACATGTACAAAGATTCTGTGCAACGAAATTATTCAAGATAATTATGAAGTAGAGAAAATTGTTCTAGACACCATGGGTGTATACCTTTTTGTTATTCAAGGTTTGGCCATTTCAATTGAAAATATGCCTCCATTTTTAGATAATGAAGAGTTTGTTGAAGAAGAACAGGTTGATCTGAAACCTATGTGTGTATCAACCTATGTGTGTTTCTATATGTGTTATTATTGTGGATGAATTGGTTGTTTCAAATGAAGATGGCAAGATTGATGAACAAATTTCTCCCCTTTCTTTAGAAGGTAGTCCTTTTGCAGATCATCAAAATGTAACTTTTCATGTTTTTCAAGATCCTATGGCCAATCTCCCGTAATCATTAAGGAAAATGGTTGTTTTTATGTTTGTGGATTACGGTCAACAACTTCAATGGTAGTTTGGGTTGTCAGTCTCATATCTTTTTTGCCTGCTCATGACAAATATGAGCATAACTCATTCAAGTAGCCATTTTCTTGATTGGCTACATTGGAGAGAAGAGATCACCTAGTGTATATACTTTTAGCAGGTGCCAACAACCATCACCAATGTTTGAAGCACTAGGTAGAATTCCCTAAGAATTTGGTAATGTGTTGTCAATATTATGATTCATTTTTAAAGTTTGTAGTAGAGTTTTTAATTTGTAGTGTATAGTTTAGATTCTAGTTTGAAGAATGGATTTGGTTTAGTTTGAAGATTGGAACAGATTACGAGTTGGGTTCCAGTTGCAGTGGTTTTAGAGGATAGCTTATTGCAACTTTGGGATCAACCCAAAGGATAAGGCTACTGATCTACAATGTTCTTGATACCTCACAGGGAGGATGTCATCCCTATTGGAGCCAATGTTAGCTTCCTATAAATTATAGTGATCACTTGATGATTATGAGGTTATTTATTTTGGGAATATGTTGATAAAAGTTAGCTTACAAATACACCAAGTATCATAGTCTAAATTGTCTTTGTACAGAGGTCCCTAGGATGTCATTATTGAGATGTCAGGAGTCAGAATCCACCCTTTCCATTGCTAAAATATGAGATTTCCCTAAAGTTATTTCTAATAGTTTTGATTCTAAATGAGCTTTAATTTTACAAAATATATATGTGTTTTGTAAAATTATGTATTTGAAATATTAAACTTAAATCCGAAATAAGTTAGAAAACCAAAACTCTAAACTATGGAACCATATTTTCCTTCATGCGTCAGCCATCAATAATTTTTAAGTAAAAATAAAAAAGTCAGACAAGGCTGTGGCCCCACCCTACACTTCATGTATTAAAATTCTTTAATGTTAAAAGCATCCAGATATCTACATATTTTCATAATTTTTAAATAAAAATAAAAAAATCAAACAACGCTGTGGCCCCACCCTGTACTTCATGTATTAAAATTCCTTAATGTTAAAAGCCTCGAGATATGTGCATATTTTCACTGACAACGATGAAATTTAGGGAGTGTCTCCTTTTCTACATTTAACCTACCGTCCAAAAAAGTTGTTTTACCGTACCACGTTTCTCATTTCAGGCCCCCTTCCCTTAACTACTTACTACCTACCCCCTAAACTACCAGTATTCCTATTCATTTAAATTGTGGTGGGAAAGATATAAAAGAAATTTTGCATACATTTATGAAAAGAGTTTACAGATGGGAGGCTCAGGTAAATGAGGTTAAGGTGTAAAAGGAATTTACCCTAAGGTGTAAAAGGAATTTACAAGTATAGGTGAAATGAATTTACAGGTGCGGGTGAAATGAACTTATAGGTGTAGGTAGGATGAATTTACAAGTGAAAGTAAAAGGAGGTTGTGTCAAAAATGAGATTTTATGAAAAGAGTTTACGGATGGGAGGCTGAGGTAAATGAGGCTAAGGTGTAAAAGGAATTTACCCTAAGGTGTAAAAGGAATTTACAAGTACAGTGAACTTATAGGTGTAGGTAAGATGAATTTACAAGTGAAAGTAAAAGGATGTTGTGTCAAAAATGAGATTTTACAGAGAAGAAAGGCATTCTTTTTTTACTATGATATAAAGAGGAGAAATGCATGGGAAATGGATTTTGGATAAATACTTATCCAAAGGATTTTACAAGAGTAAAAGGGAGAAGTAAAAAATACTTTACCAACCATGGAGAAACAACACATGGGTTTTAAAATCCATGGGAAAGAAAAACAAGACATGGTTTTTAAAATCCATGGGAAGGGAAAAAACGACATAGATTCAGAAAACAAGGCATGGATTTCAAAACAAGATGGTTTATTAAATAATTCAAATAAATATGTTGAAATTTTAATTATCAATTATAGGTTTAATCAAAATATTTGGAAATATTATTCAAAATATATTTTTTCTCCAAATATTTTGTGACAATAATGAAGTAAAAAGATGATGAAAGGCCAAAAAACGACAGAACTAGAACTCAAAGGGACAACTAGGTTATATAGGTGAAAAAGTTAATTAGATTTGAGAAGAAAACTAGAAGGTTTTGTGAAGACAACTTCAACCTTTCTAGATTGCAAGGAAAAGGATCAACATTTTAAAAAAAAACAATTTCCAGATTTGAATGCTAAAGGTTTTCCAGCAGTTCCATAATTCCTACAGTTTTCTAGTGATTGATTTTGTTTTTAGTTTACTACTCAATTTTTTCCAAAAATTGTTAGAGATTATTTTGTAATCAATTCATTTTTGGAATATGATATTAGTTTAGAATAAATCCTATAAATATATTGTAATAAAGATGAACAAGGGTTGGAACTTGTATAAAGAAAGTAGATCTTTTGATGTAAGTTGTGCATGTACTGAAGTGATCAATTTCATTAATACAAAAAGTTTGTTCCAGGATTCCAGTTTCAGGCAATTGGTGATGTCTCCTCTCATGTGAAATTGTTATTGTCCTCATTTTTCCATATGTTTTTCTGTCTCTATTGCTTAAATAAGATTAAGGGCTGAATTTGTTTAAATACACTCTTCTTTGGCTTATAAACAATATTTATGTTTTCAATCTAATATTAAGTATAGAATTCATCCTAGCATGCTCTATATTTAATTGAATCTAAATATTTTCATCCCATTCACTCCACAAATGCTCTAAAGATCCGAAATATTTCCTACCTTTCCTTATTACATCTACTCTGACATTTTTTTATTTGATCGCCCCAAGACTCATTGACTCCCTACCCAATGGACTTTCCCTGCAATTTTCAACCAAATCTTTGAAAAAACAAAACTCAGAGCTTAATAACTAGCCTAATATATTAAAATAATAAATCTAAATCATATAGAGAGATCCCTCTTTGAACCTAAAAGGGTTAGATCCCAATTTACAAAGTGTTTTTGTGGTTATCTATGGGTTTATCTCCACAACCCTGGGAAATTATGGAGTGATAACATTTTGGCCACTCCACTAGGGAGAAAGGTTTCATCATCCTTAGGAAATACTATCAAGTTTTAGATCTAGTTGCTGATGGTGGACATCAGTCAGACATATGAAGGTTGAAACATTGACCAGGTGACTCCAAACAATTTCAAGCTGATCTAAAGACTCCACTGGTAGTAGGATCCATAAATCAAGGTGAGTTCTCAATCTAGAAGGTATGCGCCTATGAATTGAGATTATATTGTAGGATTTCCAAATCGCATGCCTGGTGTAAGTTGGCAAAATTATTTACCTACCTTTAAAGATAAAAAAGGAGATGATGCTACTTTGCATCTCATTAGGTTTCATATGCACATCCATAAGTTTGGATTTAAATTTCATGAAGATTGTCTTATGAAGTTGTTCATTATGTCCTTGGAGGGAAATGCACAATCATGGTATGAAAGCATGCCAAGTAATTTTTTATATTCTCTTAAAGATTTTCACAGAGTATTTTATGAGAGATATAAATAACATCATCCTTCTTTCTTTCTTGCTAATTTTGATAATTTTATTAAGGATTTGGAAAGCTTTTATGAACATGATCAATTTATGGATGATGAGTCTATAGAGTCTATTCATGAGAAACCTTTCAACCATGAAGAAGATGAAGAAGGTGGCTACTATGACACTCAAGAATTTTTTTAGCAAGTAGTTATTTCTCCCATGATTGAAAATGAAACAAATATGCATTTCAAAGACATACTTTCACATGAACTTGTTGATGACATTTCACAACCTTTATATATTTCAAAAGAAAAAGAGAATAAACAACCCAGTTGTAATGAAGAAACATAGATTATAGATGATAGTTTGCAGCAATATTCTCAGATTTTCAGAAATAAAAATGATCATTCTAGTTGCTTTGCATTCCCTTTTACTGAGTTTTTATTTCAGGAAAAAATTCTAAAAATCAGAATTCTGAGTTTTCTAGCATAGAAACTCAGGAAAGCCATGATCCCTCCATTATTTTCATAAATAATAGCAAATGAGATTGAGTACTGAATTGAGGACACATGAAGGGCCAACGACAACATCATTAAAATTTCAGAAACTATATTAATAGGCAGCGACTCAGACACGAACGTCAGTTTTGAATGGATCGAGAATACTACTCCAATGCCTTGGAGGTGTTAAGAAACTTAGTTGGGTCGTATCGTGAGACATGATCGGGAACAAAGACAAAAAATTTTAATGCTAGCAATGACTTCAAAACTGTCCCCAATGCTGTAGAGGGATTGACAAATTCGAATATTAATCATTTGCACTTAGACATAATGTTACACATTATTTTGTCACCGTCCCTCTTACCCCTTCTCCCGTACATTGTGTTATCACTTAGAACTGTAAACATTTGTATATAACCCTTTGCCCAAAGTCCAATGCCTAAAAATTGATCCTAAATTGTTTTTAGTCTATGTTTCTTACTTAGGGTTGAAGCTTTAAAGAGGTTTGATGTGAAGCGTATTCTAATCCTATCGGTCATCCTCCACCATTATGCTTCCATAAGACATGTCTTGTCTAATCCATGTCACCAATCCTTTCCCCAATCTCGCAGCGCAGTCTCTTATTGGTCTGTTTCGCTGCATAATCATTGTTCAGCCATTTTGCAGCATCACCATCAAGCCGTTTCGCAGCGCATTATGACAATTCAAAATTAAACGCGCTGCGAAATCGCAGATTCGTGCGTTTTGCAGCGAATATTTCCAAAAAGGTCAAGTCTGTTAATGAGTCACCATTCCCATCCTCTCATGTCAGTTTTTCGTACCTCTCAAATGCTCATTAACCGTCACTCCACTAATAGATTTGCAGACATGCACATCAATATCAATCCAAATGAGTTTTACTATGCATATATCTTTGTGATGTTTGTGAATGTGCATAAGTGACCAGCCCGTGTGATGATTATATGTGAGTTTGCAAGTGAAGCTGTTTTCAAGAGAGCCCGTTTCAAGCGAGGCTGAGCCAAAAGGAAGAAAGGATCGAATTATTGTTCCAGTTAAAGTTGTTGTTCACTATCTGTGCGAAAGTTTCAAAGGCGAGATGGAGAAGAGAGGACACCGGTCCGGAAAATGCCAGAGAACAGAGCCTGAAGGTTTGGACTTAACATTAAGAGATGAGGGTGTGAAGAAAGCCTTCCAGGATGCCGACTGTTGGAATTTCTGCCAGAAACTGCAGCGTGGCCATGCTCAGGTAACAAAGGATTTTGCTTTAAACTTCATCGGTTTGAATTCTAAAATAGCTATGTTAGAAGTTAAAGTGTCTCCAGAGGAAATAGCTGCAGTAACTAAGATTCCGAGAGGGGGACAAGAATGGTTTAAGAATTTCAAGTTTGATATGAGTCCATGCAAAGAATTCCTGAAAGAGGCGTATGTGAATGAGGACCTGACAAAGGCTGTGCCTAGAAACTATATTAAGGAGCATTATGCCTTGCTTCTCACCTGTATTCAGAAGTACCTAACTTGTGAGGGAAGATATAATAAAGTCTATTCCTACCACTTCAAATTGCTGCTGCATTTTACTGGTAAAGCATCCATAGACATCCCCTTCTACTTGTTTCGAAGTCTGAGCAAAATGTGTGACAAAGTGCAGTTAAGAAAGGATGATTGTGAAACATCTCTGTTTCACCATGGTTTGGTCAAGTTGTTAGTTTTGAATGGTCTTCAGAAAATAGGCAGGGATTGGGACTCGTTCATTTTCATGGCGGGTTTTCAAATTAAAACAGGTCTGACTCCACGGCCCGTTAGAGAAAAAGAGTAGTCAGTGGAAGAGTCAGTTAAAAAGCCCACAATTGCTGAGCTTCAGAAGGAGGCTAAGGATAGAAGGAAGGTAAATTCAGAGTTAAGAAAGTCAGTCAAGCCACTGGTTAGTAAAGAACAGCCTCGGCCATCAGCAAAAGGAGAAGCCCAGCATAAGAAGACTGTACCTGGGCCAAAAGAATCTGAAAAAGTGTCAAGGGTGAGGACGAGGAGTCAAATGATCAAAGAAAAAGGCAAAGCATGGCTTTGAGGAAAGCCCGGTATCAAAGGCCAGCTTGAATGATTTGCTGGAAGCTATTGAGTTTGATCAAGCTGGGCCGACACACATTGAATCAATGCACATTGACTTGACACAGTCAACACCAGAAAGCACTAAGAAATCTAAAGCTGCAAAAAGACTGAGGTTTAACGAACCAGGTGATGAGTTTATTTTCAAACCAAGGAGACCCGTCACAAGAAATCAAGTAAGGGAAGCTGAGCAACTGCCCAGAACAGAGGAGACAAAGGAAATAAAGGAAAAACCTCTTACAAGAAAGCAAGCAAGGGAAGCTGAGAAACTGCCCAGAACAGAGGAGGCAGAGGAAATCAAGAAAAGGTTCAAATAGAAAGGGCATCATTTCCAAAGGAGGAAATATCATATCTACAAAGGACCAGTTGGAAGCAACTGAAAGTGAAATGGCTAAGATGAAAACTGCCAAAGCTTAAATCAAAGCCATGGAAAAGGAGGTTGCAAAATTGAAAGCACAGCTAAATAAATTAGCCGCTAAATGAAATTGCTGATTCTGAGTAAGGTGTTGTTCTAAAGTTTTGTACAATTTTGCCTAAGTTCATTATTTTGAAGGCATGTAAAGACGGCTATATATATCCAAGGTAAAAAGGAATTTTGAAATCAGGTGGCAGAGAAGTTAAAATCACAGAGAAAATTGAAATTGTTTAAAATAGTTTCGCAGTTTCGCAGCGCGCTGCGAAACTGCTATAGGTGTTGATTTTTAAACATAGGCAAACAGTTTGATGAAACACTCAGAAATTTGCAAAGGGAACACCTCAGTGACGTGAAAGGGATCAAAGAAAGCTGCCATAGCCATTCAACATATGCCAGGTGTACCTTTAGTAAAAGGTAAAATGTTTTAAGCTAAGTTTGAAATATTTGGTTATAAAGCCACTTTATTCTCGGTGATTAGGGTTTGAAGGGAGCTGCATACGAAAAGTTTTGGTTGGCACACCTGTACAGCAAAGAAGCCTCCAGCATATAAGGAACATGGTAATGCCATATATTATCCGGTTATTAAAGAATTAAAGGACCTACTGCTGCATACTCGGTGATGCTAGGTGATGGAGGACCAGAACCGAAAGTTTAGGGATATTTTCAGCCAACATGGAGCGGATCAAAGTCTTCAGCATCCAAAGCAAACATGGAACATTAATTGCTCATTTCATGCCATCTCAGCCAAATACAAAGGAAACCAAGTGTCAAGGCTGCAAGGAGGAATATTTCTACGAAGGAGATAGAATTAGAGTTATAATTAGATTAGAACTCTTTAGAACTTCTGTTAATGGTTGTTGTATTAAATAAGTTTGTTAAAAACAGATAAGGGTCATTAGTGACAGTCATCGAGCTCCCCTCATGCTGGAGGAGGAAGCTCCAAGTTGTTAGAGTTGTGTTGCTATATATAGCTAAATTATCTATGTAACAACGGTTGGATATTTTGAGAAACAGAGTATTGCTTTGGCTTGTGTAAAAACTCAGTTTGGTAATATAATTTGTTGCTTATCTTCTCAGGATTCTTACAGTGTTTCAAATGCTCAAGATATGTGGTTTTGTTTTGTCTTTAATGTTTTTACAGTTGTATGAATACACAATCACTCAGAATTCACTTATGCTGCTCTGACTTCCTGTGTGTATTTGTAAACTGAGGTTTCTATGAGATGATGTTTTGAGTATTTAAACATTGCTGCCCTGACTTCTATGCATGAGCAGTGTTATATTTTATTGAATATGATCAACTCCATAAGCCCAATGGAAGTCTTTGTAATGTCTGTCCAGCCAACCTGTTTATTTAATTTACTTTACTAGAGTTAGCCCTCTTATAAAAAAAAAATCAAAATCAATAACTTTCTTGAGAGAGCCCTCTCAGGCTAGGGAGGTTGATCCTTAGCCAAAAGATTGGTCTGAAACAGTTACACAGAGTCTACCTGATCAGCAGCCTCTTCAGAG